>JAVFBX010202759.1:0-12505 GCA_034783855.1 Mopalia kennerleyi | reverse complement strand
GCCCGCTGTGCATTATTCGCGTATCAACAGTTTCCGTGTATTGTATATTGAGCACTTATTCACTGACGCCAAATGTGGTTGATTGGTGTTAGTCTATTAAGAGATAGATCACAACTTGAATGGAATTCTATTAAGAGATAGATCACAACTTGAATGGAATTCAACTAACATTTGACATGGTCAGACCATGTCAATTTTGTAGAAAAACTGTCATATTTCACAATATATATACATTATTATTTGCGAAACATACATGAAATGGATCAATTCGATATTATTACCAAATTGTGAAAAAAAGATTGAATTACTTCAAAGAATTGAGCGTAAAAGTGGCCTATCGTAAAATAGATCAGAAATACATTTAACCTGTTTTCTTCGCTTTCAGTGTACTGTACTTGGGGAAAATGCCTACTCCTCGGCCGTTATTTTACCTACAGAACTGATTTTTGGCGCATCTCACCTCAAAATATAAAACTAAAAAAAGGCCATTCAAATTTTTAATAATCTTGTTTCGTTTTTTGGATATAATTATAAGAAGATAAAATTTCACTATTTTGACTTATTTTTTAAATTTTTGACCTTTAACTTAATATAGCAAGAAAACTAAGACAAAACATCTGAATTACCCTTTTTGGGATTATATAATGTATTATACATTGATGACACATTGAACAGTTGACGTAACTGGTGTAAAAGAAGTAGCAATTTGAAAAAGAGAAAATGTACTTTTTATTCAAAAACAATTTTAAGCAAGTTTTAGAAAAAAGCAATTTATTTATTATTGCTGTTTTTACGCGACATAATTGTTATCAAAATAGTTTATTTGTTGATGAAAATAAAACCAACATAATTGCTTGCAACATTCGGTCTTGAGGCGTTATTTGTGAAACAGGGGTAGATAACTACATATACAGACGAATTTACGCAAATATAGTTAACTCCCATTGGTAATAAACTTCTGTCCGTTTAAAAAAGCGGCACTTTGTGAAAAAGGTGCATGTTTGATTGCTTGTTTGGTGGTGACGCAAACCACCCTAGGTTGGGCATACAAAACACAAATAATGGAGCCCTAAAAATCCTAAATTATGCACATCGGCGAATTTGTATTGGTAAAGACCACATTAATGAAACCAAACTAGTCGATGTAAACTGAATAGTTATTATGTACGTCGTGTCTAGTTTTATTTAGAAAACCAATATGCTCGTTGCACTTACAAATGTATACCCTTACGGCTTGCTTTTCTGTAGTTATCTGATAAACAAACTATATGTTTCAACTGTATTTACAACCCCGACACACAGAAGGATCCAAAACCGACTTACATACAGTGTTACACCATTTATCACATATTCTAAACCAATTGATATCCGCATAATTTATTCAACGAGTGAAAAATTAGCAGTAACCGTATCATCAATGCCAATCGGCAAGCAAAGATGTCCGATTGTTTGCAAACTGTTAGTGCTTCTTAGAAACTATAAGCTGTTAGCATTCTATTCGAAAGCACAATGTCCGACATGGAAGAATAGTTTTACGAAATTACAATCTAACGTACCTAGTGCCATTAAACACGATTACTTAGACCTTATGTTTACCTTTGAAAAATAACTAAAAAAAAATGAGAGAGATAACAGAATTGATGTTCATATTCAATGCTTAACTTTTTTTCTAAAAACAAACAACAATTAACACGTAATCATCTGATTGTCATCGATTGATTGCTATAATATGTTAAACATTTTATTTTAATAACTCCAATTTCGCGGCTCCTCTGGAATTATATTGACTTACTTTGTTTGTGAATCAAACTCACTAAACCATGCTGATGTCCAAAAGTTAAAATCACGCAGAGGAAATATTTTCTCCTTTACTACTCTCGGCGAAATTGTCGATTGGCCAACAGTTTTTCGGAGAGCCTCCAAAATGTCAATTGCATTTTGAAACCGATGGGTTATTATTAATCTTGCCTTGTTCTTATTCTTCCCAATCACAGGTAGAGATTTTGCCCTCTTCATTTCACCGTCCACAGGCTTTGCTTGATATAAACTGGCAGGCTTAACACAAGAAACACGACGCAAAGGTAAAGTTTGTGACAATTTATCTTCAGTTTCCCATATTTCGTCTTCGCCCTTGTCGTGTTTGGTAGGAATGGCTGAACTCCTGTCCCTGTTGTTTTCTACATTAATCCGAGGGGCTGCCTTGCGGTTTGTCTGACCTTCTGAACAGTTTTTCACAATTACAGACGCACTAGGGGTTCGGTTTCTCAAGAGCAGTGTACTATGTTGAGGGTAGTTTAAAGACAGTTCCTTAATCAACACATCTTCGTAACCCTTCAACATTGCAAACTGTGCCTCGTCAGAAAATGTGGCACTGAAGCGAGCTGCTTTAGGTAGTTCTTTGATTTGAAGTAATGGGTTTTCTTTATCTTCGCAGGGCTTTCCTATCGTTCGTCTCATGCCTAGTATAGTTGACACCCTTCGCCCGACTGTTGCTAGACTCGACCTTCGGATTGATGGTCTTCGGATATCATTAGCATTACTTACCAAAGAGATCGGATTATTTATGGAGGGTCGGGGACCTAATCCAGGTAGGTGCATATTTGGGGAGGAGTTTGTTTTCATCATACTTGGTCGACGCTGTACGATCTTAGTTCCATCTATCTGAGGCAATTCATTGAATCGCCTCTGACTGTCCACAGACTCTGCCCCAGGCACACCGTTCTCTACACCAAGTTGTTTCCAAGATTTAGCTAAGGACATAATTAATAAATGCGATCCAGCCTTCAGTTTCTTACACCGTCAACTGTAATGCAGACTACGTGTATGGGTGAGTGTTGAAATATGAACTACAGGAAATAGTTCTGTGTTCTTCTGGCCTCTAGCCACATCGTCAGCTATACAGTGCGTGCCTTGTGAATTCATGTTTTTGTTCGTGGCCATCGAGACATACATCGTCACTAAGTATTACGTCATAAAATCTACCAAAATCCATATATCAGTAAGCTCTATGAAGAATGCCGCAAGGTGATTTGGCTTTCACGTTTGACCCTTATAATTTGTAACCCACTAGCCAGTTACGATTACGACATACACCTTTAACAATCAGGTTTTGTTCCAATCCAAGGTATGCTTTGAAGTTTGATATTGTTAAATTTGTTTGTTTGATTGAGGTTTACGTCGTACTCAAGGGTATTTCACTTATATCACGACGTGCCAGCCCAATGGGTGAAGGAAACCACCCTCAACACCACTGGCAACAATCAAAGACAAGACGGGACAAATACAGGACAAAATACAGGACAAAATACAGAAACTACGAACAGATCGGCTGCCTGTTTCCCTTTTGCCTCATGTTGCCCTGGTGCTCTCAGCCACCTGCGACACTGTTAAGGGAGACTGAATCATTACATATCATTCACTGACATTTGTATTTTAACGACACATACCATTTTGATAAACACAAACATATTTCTAAAAACTAATTGCATTGGCACAGGGATGTGGATTAATTAATAATTCCAGCCTGTACCCGTATTACAAAAACGCGTTATTCGTTTGATTACCTTTCACGTAAACTTCAGCAGACGGAGCCTATCTTCACAGAATTGACAATTCTGAATATTTTTAAGGAGAATGTGTTTCTAGCTCTCAATCTTGGTTACAGATACATATATCTACCCCTCTGTCCCTCGCTATCACGTTTAGAAATTACTTCTGTCGTGTCTCTAGTTAAGTTTCACAAGTACACAACTAAAAACAATAGGTTCAGTTAGAAAATCTGTTTTTGTTTAAACGAACCTATCTTGCCACATCCAGCAACAGTTGGTGCTCGTGAGCGGAACAAACAACCCGCTACCATTGAAGAAATTAAACCAACCTAGCTATTAAACACGCCGATAAAAAATGTATTCTCAATATAAAGTGTGAATGTGCATCTCCGTTCGCCCTGCATATATGTTGTATTGTTATCTTGTAGAAAATAATCCGATAGAATCAGCTGTTCGAACAACTAGCCACAACTTTTATTAGCTCATTACCAGATAGGACAGGTCCGCCGAGGATTGTTTCCCGCCAAGCCATTGTGCATAAGCACGTAGATAATTAATTAACAAAACTTAGGCAAACAAATTCTAAGATTATACAATCGTAAAATAAAACATGATTAATCTGTTACAGTGTGATTACTTTTTAGACAAATATATTTCTATAAGATGAAAAGACACCTTTTCATTTAGTGTGTAGAGTTAGTGCTTCTCGTAAAGAAGGTTAGTAGCTTCCGCGTCAATGCAAATTGGTGTTCCTTCTGCCGTCTGTCAGAGTTCTGCTAGAAACCCCAGTTCGAATTTTTATCCTCTACATTGAAAATATATATATTGATAGCAAAGTTTAATTATAAACCTGTCACTGCATTCGTTCCTTTGGTCATTTGAGTCGGTATATTCTTATGTTAATACAATTTAAAAACAAAAACAGTAATAATATAAAAATCACTTGTTTATACTCTTACACAAAACAAGCTATATAACGTTAATCCATGAGGGCGACAACTGTAGATTTTTAGTGTAATGACCCATGACATGTGGTTATATTATAATCAAACACGTGATGAAGATGACGTAATATTATCCTTATCCCTGATTACAGAATTGTAGAGGCTCATTTAAAAATACACCGATTTAGTAACACTTCACTGATTATTATATAATAAGTCAGAATATTAACTCAAGTGTATACATATTTTTGAAGTGTGTATATAAATGGAATATTTAACTTTAGCCTATGTCTAGGAATAGATGCACAGAAGAGAAACTGAGCATGCTTTGGAGTTAGTATAATTTATTGCGGTTAACCGCTGTTCTTAAAGTTATTAAAAACGCCATAGCTGCCACATAAAACCTTATAATCATAAAATCCTATTGGATAATTTGAAAATCTCATAGTGTTCCATAGACAAATCCTATATGATTTGGTTCAAAATCCTATAGGATTTTAAAAACTTTTTTTTGTTTTGTTTTGAATCAGATAACTCATAACTAGCATTTGCTCGTTACAATAGGAAGGAGATTTGTTCACTTGAACTGGACACTCCTGCTAATTCATTGTACCAACCTCAAGAGTGAACAGTTCTTGTGAAACAAACACAGAAGGTGGCTACAAACTTATATTTTTCCGCCAGAATTTGGCAGCATAATTAAAAAGGGAGATTTCCCTAGAGTATAAATTGAATGTTTTGTGTCTAAAGTACATCAAGCAAAAATATAAAAAAAAGAGTTTAAAAGATTTTATTCTATTATTGGCATATTTTGTTTTTTTATATATTTTTATTTCATCCAAAACGAAAGAAAGCTAGATCCTGCAGATCGTGATTACAGAGGAATCCAGTATGTAATCTGAGGGTTACTTCTTACTGGTCAGATAGGGCTTCACCAAGCTCTATGTCGTTTGTTTGGAAATGTCGACACGTTTCCCAGATAGTAGCAAGCTGTGGAGATGAAACGAATATATCATCGCTGTACTTTGATTTTTGGGGTATGAAAATAATAATGCTATATTATTGACATTATTTCAATACAAAACTGGTATGGTAACATCTAATAACAACAGTTTATAAATATCTTAAATAGTTATACTCTTTTAAAGTTTATTTGAAGTAAATTGTTTCATCAAAACGAAGAATTGGTCGATCAGTTACTGCCTTAGGATATATAGTCAAAGGTAAGGCTTTACAGTAGATAATACAGTTTTAAAATAATTTGGGTAATGTTTTACAGAATGACTTATTAAAGGGAGATAAACCGCACTAATTTAAAGTTAATACATAGCCACACGAGTTATGTCCCATTTACTGTAAACATAAATGGTGATGAACCACTGCAACAGAGGTGTTCTATTTATGCAATATGGAATTAGGTTGGACCTATATGAAGAATTACAATTGGAGTTTTCTTTTTCTTTTAATAAATCATCAAGAAAGTGTTTTGTCCGTTTTGAGTTGAACAATCTTCCAATTAAGCAGGGTCCGCGGCTGTGACGTAGTGGTTAGCGAGTGTGCTTTCTAACGCCTTTTTCGATGTACCGTTCACGGGATCGTGTCCGTCTGTCGACCCTCGGGCATATGAGTGAGCCACACGATGTGGCTCCAGCAATCGCGGGGGTGGTTTCTACGAGGTTTCCTCTCGGTTTTCCGCCATAATATGGCAATGAACAGTGTGAAGTGGACAAGTGAATTACCCTTGAGTACGACGTTAAACCCCCACCAAACAAATGAGTATGTATATACATACATTATATATATACGGTATAATTATTTTCGTTAAATTGGGATGGCATTTTCTCTGAACAGATTTTAGAAATAGTTTAAGTTGTGTTTAATGTCAAAACCTGTACGGTAATCTAATACATGACCCTCAGAGAAAGGCACCGATTGACTAACGGTACATCCCGGCCACATAGCCCAATCAGATGGCTAGTTAGTTAGTTAGTTAGTTAGTTAGTTAGCAGGCATTGTGTATCAACCTGACACGAGAACGGCACACCTCCCAAAGCAATGACGTCGTCCAAAAAGTAACTAATTAACAATATTTTTGTAAATTTGTATAGGTATGTCTATAGGTAATAAAAATGCATTGAACTATTTAAGATTGAAGGCGTGTTCTATATAAACTGTACGGGTTTGCTTCCGCTAAAGACGCAAGTATAATTATGTTTCTTCAAACAAACCTTCTGACAGATCACAAACCAGCAAACAAACCTTCTGACAGATCACAGACCAGCAAACAAACCTTCTGACAGATCCGAGACCAGCAAACAAACCTTCTGACAGATCACAGACCACAAAACAAACCTTCTGACAGATCACAGGCCAGCAAACAAACCTTCTGACGGATCTCAGAGCAGCAAGCAAACCTTCTGACAGATCACAGACCACAAAACAAATCTTCTAACAGATCACAGACCAGCAAACAAACCTTCTAACAGCTAAGAGACCAGCAAACAAACCTTCTGACAGATCACAAACCAGCAATCAAACCTTCTCACAGATCACAAACCAGCAAACAAACCTTCTCACAGATCACAGACCAGCAAACACACCTTCTAACAGATCACAGACCAGCAAACAAACCTTCTGACAGATCACAGACCAGCAAACAAACCTTCTGACAGATCTCAGACCAGCAAACACACCTTCTAACAGATCACAGACCAGCAAACAAACCTTCTGACAGATCACAGAACAGCAAACAAACCTTCTGACAGATCACAGACCACAAAACAAACTTTCTGACAGATGACAGACCAGCAAACAAACCTTCTGACAGATCACAGACCAGCAAATAACCTTCTGACAGATCACAGACCAGCAAACAAATCTTCTGACAGATCACAGACCAGCAAACAAACCTTCTGACAGATCACAGACCACAAAACAAACCTTCTGACAGATCACAGACCAACAAACAAACCTTCTGACAGATCACAGACCAGCAAACAAACCTTCTAACCGATCACAGACCAGCAAACAAACCTTCTAACAGATCACAGACCAGCCAACAAACCTTCTGACAGAACACAGACCAGCAAACAAAACCTTCTGACAGATCACAACCCAGCAAACAAAACCTTCTGACAGATCACAGACCAGCAAACAAAACCTTCTGTCAGATCACAGACCAGCAAACACACCTTCTGACAGATCACAGACCAGCAAACACACCTTCTTTCAGATCACAGACCAGCAAACACAACCTTCTGTCAGTTCACAGATCAGCAAACACACCTTCTGACAGATCACAAACCAGCAGACAAACCTTCTGACAGATCACAGACCAGTAAACAAACCGTCTTACAGATCACAGACCAGCAAACAAACATTTTGATTCATTGCAGACCAAGTAACAAACTTTCTAGATAAATATATTATTTTTTTAAAACAATTTTTTCAAACAGTTCTCTGGCAATAGCTAGTGGACGTCAATCATAGACAGAACAGGTATAGCAACTTCTGAATAGTATTAACCATCATTCCGAGCGAGGCATTAAGTCCCTTGAAAGAGAAATATTGTCAGAGGGATCTTATAGTGTGCAAATATACTTTAATTTGTACGTTTATTCGAGTTGTTATTGCTAATAAATTGTGTGCATTTTATATGTCAATTATCAGGATTGCAAAAAAAATCAATCTATCCTATTTCAACCCATCATCGCCTAGTTATGTCCTTTCTTCAATGACGATTCTTTTGCCATTGTCTCGCTATAGTGAACTCCAAAACATTAAGTGGTATTGTTGTTTCTATAAGGTCAGTATGTTAGCGCCATTCTTTTATATATAGATTTAGGCTTTCTACATTTGTTGAAGGGTACGATCTTTAGCAAACAATCTAATAAAGACGGACAGAAAATTAAAGCTGTTTGCAAAATGCCCAAATACTAAGAAACTAAAACTGCTCATAAATATATCGAAACATGATATTTGCGTATAATTTTTCTGTCTATTTAAAGCCATTCACTGTGATTCTCCACTTGTGCGCTTCTCAAATTCGCAGACATGTACAGTTGACCTATTGTCTAGTTGCTTGAGATATTTTACGCCTTTCAGTGTAACGCTCACGTGTTTCAGCCCAACGACCCGAGATACCAAATCCCACCGGCAAATCAAGGTATTCATCAACGTCAAATAAATACATCAAATTCACTTTAAGCGTCTGAAAGTAAAAATCCTGTCAAATGTCTAGATAATAACAATGAGCAAATTTCCGGTGATGGTTACAATTAGATTACTCATGATAAACATTATCTGATGTTTACGTTGTCCTTGAACAATGAATGTCCCATGTGGTATGGACATTGCCATAACTCGATTGTGGATCAAATCGCTATATGATACATTTCTAAAAGGAAATATGTTAGTGCCTGTTCACCTAATCGATCCTTAATTACAAAGTGGTGGCAGTACAATAACTGTTTTCTTATAACCCATTTCAAATGACATCCTCGCTAATGATACAATCACATTAAGCTTACCTGTGGATAATTAAGTTGCTTTTTGTGAGTTATTATTCGGCTCCTATCAATATGTTTCTATTAAATTACAGCAACAAATCAATTGACATAGTACATAGCTGTGTTCATTGTATTGTTCAACATGAGTGATGGCTCCTGCTAAGCAAGTGTAGCGTTGTACACAAATCATTTAAAAATCAATCGCGTCCATGATTTAATCTAAAGTTGACAAATAATAGCTGTAATGCAAACACATTTAATCACCGGGATATTTTAATCAAATATTGAGTAAGAATTTGAATTCTGTCATGGTTCTGTGGAAAGGTTACAGTAGGATTACACTCCACACTTTTCATAAACAAATACCCCTCCCCTGCAATAGCCAACTACTAATGTTAAATTTAGTTTCTACGTAAGCCCAACAATTGCCTCGCAGCAAGTACAACCTATTTTCATATTCACACAGCAACCATCACAGCTCGATGTTGACAGAACAGCGTTAAATTGCCTTTGTGTCCAAGTGTAGTAATGAGCACCAGTAGGTTGAAAGCAGTGTGTTTGTTTCGATTCGTCAAGCTGGTTTAATGTTGAACAGGGGCTAGTGCTACTAATGGAATTCCGGTACTTTTGCGATAACATCGGAAGTGGTCCTCAAAAGAGAGATAATTCTTTTTAAAAAATCAGCAAAGTTTTCTGACCAGCATCTGGTTCGATGTGGTGGTTAATGACAGATAACATTAAGTTGTGGAATATTTGATGTTCCAGTGGTGATTTTTAGATGACCTGCATTCAATCACCAATAGACAGGCTATGACAAGTAATCTTAATTGACGATTTCTTAGACCTCCATATTTTCTTCTAATACGGTGCTGTGAATAAAGGTTAATTTTGAGTGTATGGATTTCCATAGGGACCATAGTTAACACGATCAATGTGTTAACCGAATTCACCAATACCATTACTAAGTTTTATTAAACTGTAGCAAAGGTTGTATATAGCATGTCCCTTAATTACTACCAAATATGCATTTTATAGGCGCTTGAGCTTTTTCCAAGTACATACAAGAAAGATTAACCGCCTGACAAAAATACGGAAGCATAAAATGGACATGCGAATTATATTTTGTCTTCCCATTTATCTTGATAGTTGAAGATACTATCTTCATTGCTCAAGTTAATAAGCCAATGGAAAAATAGAAAGATCCGCCATTTTATTACCATAATAAACATGTTTTCCTTCGGTTGCACGATGGAGACGTTCTCTTTGATATGCAGGTACTTCGAGGCTGGGTTTAAATGTACAAACATTGTCTATATTTTTAAACATGGACAAGATATTGCTATCTATGAGATACACTTGAAAGGTTAAATGGAAGCTCCCCCCTCCGTCATGGCTCAATGGTGGTTCCGCCCTGTTGTTTCATTGGATAATTAACTTGATCGTTTGAGTTCATGTCTCGTTCAAGTTAATATCTTAATCGTTCAAGTAAAACACTTCCGCGTTCAAGAAAATAACTTGAGCGTTCAAGATAATAACTTGAACGTTCAAGAAAATAACCTGAAAGTTTAAGATCATAATTGATTGATAAAGTTAACTAAAAGAAAACTTATAATTCGCATGTCCCTTTTATGCCTCCGTACAAAAAATAACACGGACACATAGACAACAATAACCATACTGGTTACAGAGTGCTGGATGGCCTTAAGATCTTTGACGTGTTGGCTGGCTGGGCCTGATGTGTTCAAACATATAGGTGACTTTTATAACATCCGCAAACTCGTGAATTTGAAAGCCCCGGATGTAGTCAGTAATGGTTACAGTATTCTGCCGATTCTGTACTCTGTATACGTCTGTATATGGGTAACTCTGTCTGTGTTACATATCATCGGAAGTAGGAGAGGAAACTTAGGCCATATGGTGCAAAATGGTTTTACACTAAAACATTTCCGGAACTGTCATACTTGAAATGAAAAATCCATTACTCTTCTCTTTTTTTCTGACAAGAAGGGTGGTGTAAGTTTGCCATGAAGAATCATTGAGTGCAAAGATGATATCAACTAGTGACTCATTGTCGCATTAAGCCTGTCTTCCTTTCTTCCCTTGCCAGCATAGGCGATAAAACCTGAGTTAGCTATAGAGTTTACAACAGCTACTTTCGGAGGACCTCTCTTTACTCTACCCAATCAGATTGGGGATTTCTTAGAATAAGAAAGAGTCAGTCTAAACACACGATGATAAGTAGGCTATATATGTAATATACATGCACGATATTAGTCCCATTAAACGAGTCATGACGTCTTCACAGACATGTCAATTGGCAGTGGCGCTTGTTTGTTGCAGATTTTGATGTGTAAACGTCTTTTTTGATTGGCCTACGTGTTTCTACCATAGTCCAATGAAATTTTTGCCACGTTTTTCCTTTGAATTACAGCAAGGGATAGTAATGTGGAAGTCTTGTCTTACACATACTTGTATAGGAAGATGGGTTTAATAGGCGACGGCTACCCCTCGTTGATATCACAGGCATCAAATAGTGACAAGATATATAAGAATCAGATGACACAAACATTGAGCCATAATATACATCGTGCATAATGTTGCATGATCCTAACTTCGTTTACCCACAACGCACCAGGGACCCGTTTCATGAAGCGACCTTAGCTTACGTAACAAAAATACAATGACGACCAGTGCTGAAGACACAGTGTTGTCATGACAGTTACGTTCAAAGTCAGCTAAAATCGCTTTGAGAAACGAGACCAAGTTTTTTCAATTTTGTCCCTTCCATGAAAGTGCAAGAGAGCACAGCGACACGAACAACCCGAAATGGCGACCGAAGGCCTACACAAGCGTTTCACATGTCACACAATAACGTCAGATATAGTTTCAGAAACTGAAGGAGTCTCCGAAGCATAGATAAGCTAAGGTTACAAATGACATATATTTCCCAGCCTATGTAACGTAGAAGTATAAGACAGATAGTATCGAAGGGCTTGTGGATCCGAAAACATACTAGTATGCCCAATGCGCATCATGTAAACATATGGCCTCTATACACAAGCGAAACTATACCATGCGACATAAAATTGGTTGTCCATGCTATGCCCCAGTTTAATACTTGAATTTATTTGGCAAATAGATCCATAATTGCTCGATTGCAGAAAACATGAGGGAGCCTAATCTAACTCTAGGCATAACCATACACTAACCCTTTCCAAACCCCTAAACCTGTCCTACATCTTACATAACGGAAGCACTGAATCCGGCTTTATAGCCTGTAGTCTGTAGAATGATATGAACTATCTAAGCAAATAAATGATTTTTGTGTCTCCCAAATAACGAAAATACTATGTAAGCAGATAGTTTAGACGATTGTGTCTGTATTGATATGTTATTAAGGATACTCTAACCCCCCTCAGGGTGTTTTTACATTTCGCCGTTTTACTTCTAAACTACTGTGAATTTTGCAACACATGTATATATATTCTGAATGCTCTTTTTCTGC
>JAVFBX010202748.1:0-12505 GCA_034783855.1 Mopalia kennerleyi | reverse complement strand
TGAAGGATTAGCATTTCTTAATAAGTGATAGAGCTAGAGTGCAGCCTATTTCTTTCCGAACATGCTTCTCGCCTTGAAGGATATACATACCTTAACAAATGATAGAGTTTACGTCCCAGTCTATTTCTTCCCGAACGTCTTTCTCGCCTTGAAGGATTAATATACCTTAACAAATGATACAGGTAGCGTCCCAGTCTAATATCTCTCACCTAGAAATATAAGCATGCCTTAAACAATTATAGAGGTAACGTCAACTCTTTATAAAAAAAGGAACATTTGTCTAGACGTGGCTGTATCAACTTTCAAACCGTTTACCTATAGATTTGAATGCACTGTTTACCACTTATAACTTTGCTATATTGACAACATGTACTCCAAATCGAGAGTATTAATCCCAATCGTATTTGGTATCAAAAACGCTTTTATAATATTCGTTTGCTTTTTATTTATATTTCTATTGTGTCAAATATATAGTTGTTAATAACTGAAATCAACGAGTGGAGTTAATATTGTTGTCTACAATCATAGGTTTAACAGGTATGTTTTCTTTCTGTTTTCGTCAGTTTTAAATAGTTACTTAAATATTATAAAACCGCCGGTTGTGTTCATGTAACTGTCTGTGCATACATGAACTGTCTAAGAATGTTCAGTTCCGCGATGGTAACAGTCTATTCCCGTGCCTGCTGGGTTGAAGGTGGTAGCAGATGAGATAATGAGGATCTACTGACCAGATGCAGGGACTTTTAACTCTTGCATTATGTGCAAGTTTTCGATAGGAAGGGAATTTTCGAGTGCCTGAAGTAAGTACAGTTTATTCATTTATATTTAGTAGAATTTAGCGAAATAACTTTGACATTTTCATATTGGCATTGATGGGTAAGAAAATTTTAGTTCATGTTCTGGACCAAACCAACATGAAACCCAACGATTTCCGCCTTCCATTCTATGATTACTCCAACGAGTTATGGAAAGTCCTAGGGTTACTTGCTATGTAAATTTTTTCCGATGCATTATAAATAACAGGGCTGTCATTAAACATAATATGACCTAATGGTTTACATAAATAATAAATATCTCAGAAATTGTTGCAAACATTTCCTGAATCATCCAATCAGCTTGGAAGTAAAGAGGTGTAGTGCTTTACTGCAATTGATATTCCTCTAAACGTCACAGAGTATATCGATTTATTGATACTCCTCTAAACGTCACAGAGTATCTCGGTTTATTGATACTCCTCTAAACATCAGATTAGATCGATTTATTGATGCTCCTCTAAACATCACAGAGTAGATCGATTTATTGATACTCCTCTAAACATCACAGAGTAGATCGATTTATTGATGCTCCTCTAAACGTCACAGAATATGTCGATTTATTGATACTCTTCTAAACGTCACAGAGAATATCGATTCAATGATACTCCTCTAAACGCCACAGAGTAGATCAATATATTGATACACCTATAAACGTCACAGAGTATCTCGATTTATTGATACACCTATAAACGTCAGAGAATATCGATTTATTGATAGTCCTCTAAACGCCACAGAGTAGATCAATATATTGATACACCTGTAAACGTCACAGAGTATATTGAGTTATTGATACGCCTCTAAACGTCACCGAGAATATTGATTTATTGATACTCCTCTTAACGCCACAGAGTATATCGATTTATTGATACTCCTCTTAACACAGAGAAAATCAATGTATTGATACACCTCAAAACGCCACAGAGTATATCGATTTGTTAAGACCTTAAAGTAAGACAATTTTCATTAATCAAGGCTCAATAAGGAACGCTCTCCCATTTATCAAAGCCAAATAGGATAATTTATTATGGCCGGAAGGGAAGACCTTGTATTGTAACCACAAGGTGTAGTATAACTGTTGTCTAGACAGATACATTATTAAATCAAATAAGTCTACGCCAGGAACATCATTCCATGTTAGAAATATTTATATACCTATATAATAATAGCCACTTATATTCTCCTAGTTCCTCTCTGTTTAGATAAAGGAGGAAATGTGTATTTCACAGCCCTTTGTAAACCAATTCCATAGTATTTATTCGGCTAAGCTCTAAATCGATTGTTTATTGCGAAATTCCACACCTTTCAATTACTAGTTTCTCGGACGAGATTTGTGCTGGTAAAACAATATATACATATTACACTGTATTTGAAACTAACTCTAGTTGTTTGGGGTTTGTAATTGTAGAGAATTACCATGCAATAAAGTCTGAAGTAGACTAGGTTAGCTCCATTAAGAACCAGTCATACCTGACATTCCAAGGTTAATGTATTGCCCATGTAAGCCTAATGATTATCTCTATGTTTTATGTTTTATTTCTATTTTAATACTCAGTTGGCATGATGACTAAATTTGGGGACAGCAGTTTAGTTTCCGGGGCTGACGTAATTTGATAGTGTTTACTGTTTTTACGTTTTTCGTGAGGTTTTGACTAAGCAGAAACAGTTGGTTACGTTAAACAGTCTGTTGGAACAGTTACCATATGCCGTAATGTCTTTGATGCCCCTCAATGACTGGCCCTGTCAATCATCCCAAACAAAAAACACCTTGTTAGAAGTTTAGAAATGGCAGGGCGTTTGTGGGGCTCCCGGTGAGGCCGTCGCTTTCTTATTAAGTAAATATATATATTTAACTATATGTTAGTCAACCGTTTGTATAAAACTATCTTGTATCTATCCTGCTTGCTGCTACTCAAGTCATTATTTATTCATTGTTTATATTATTTTAACAATTAATCTCATGTTAATTCTATAGTTCTGTCCTGATGACCATGCGTCTGCACCACCCTCCAATCCACATTGAATGTTCGTGCTGGTCTTCACGTGTGTTATGTTAGTCTGGTCATAGCTTTTTCTTCCTTGGATTGTGTTTAGCTTCATCTAAATCATGTCTTCTTTGTTACATCCTTCAATGGTTCACCTACAAGCTGATCAATCTCACAAATTGATAAATCAACAATGATAAGTTGTATTGACCTGTCAATGGTTCACCTACAAACTGATAAATGTACAATCATAAGTTGTAGTGATCTTTCGCTGGTTCACTTACAAACTGATAAATCAACAATCATAAGTTGTATTGATATTTAACTGGTTCGCTTTACAAACTGATAAATCAACAATAATAAGTTGTATTGATCTTTCACTGGTTTGCTTACGAACTGATAAACCAACAATCGTAAGTCGTATTGATCTTTCACTGGCTCGCCTACAAACTGATAAATCAACAATCATAAAGTTGTGTTGATCTTTCACTGGTTCGCCTACAAACTGATAAATCAACAATCATAAGTTGTATTGATCTTTCAATGATTCGCCTACAAACTGATAAATCAACAATTATAAGTTGTATTGACCTTTCACTGGTTCGCCTAGAAAGTGATGAATCAACAATCATTAGCTGTATTGATCTTTCCTTAGTTCGCCTACAAACTTATAAATCAATAGCCTAATTATAATTTGTTTGATCTTTCACTGGTTCGCCTACAAACAGATAAATCATGGTCATAGTTTGAGTGATATGACCATGGGCAGCACCATATTGCATATTACACAGTCAGAACTTCTCGGTTTACGCATTCAACTTTTAATGAGCATACTTTTAAGAAAATCATATAAAATAACTAGTTGTAAATAAGATGTATGCCTATTAACATGATAACCCGAAGCTGGTTGATGTATAAGGACATAATTCACAAGTATAGCGTGCATCTTTTAAAAAGCAAACTACAAGCACCAGTAACAATATTATTTCCCCTGTAATTAACCTGGTAGTACTATTTCGGTGAGTCTTACTCCAGTGTGTGTGTGGTTGGGTGGAGGGGAGCTCACACTCTTGGGCGACACCTACAAATATCATCATAAGTAATGGAAAAGTTTTTCAGTAACCGGTTTGATCAACTTCGTATCCAACTAAAATCTCACCCAGGTAATAGATTGCTTTATCAATGACCAGAGCTCACACTCACGCACACAACACAGTGCCTTGAATTGACAGACGATTGGTGATAATACTGTGATACTGCAGTCCCTGTCTTAAAGACTCTAATGCTAATTATGATTTTTGAAATCTTCTTTTCTTTTCTCGATCAGGCAAAAAGTTTGTATTTGAACTGAACACTGCACTCATAAAATGTAACCCTTAACACTCAAATGTCCACAAGCGTGAATACAATCTTATGACCAAGATGGTATTGGTGCTTTTAACATGCACCTATGTACAGATGAAGCGTTTTTACCAACTGATATATAAGTAGGTTTGAAGCCGCGAACCAGCATTAAAACTCTATCAATGGTAGAGTAACGCCCCTGCTGCCTACATCATCGATACCATATAGCGTCGCATCGTCCACACCGACTGTGTACAAATTTCCGAACCTAATGGCCATGGGTAAAATTGTAATTGTACGTTTGTCATTTCAGGTAGTTCGGACATTCTGAGTTTCTTATTCTCAACGTAATTTCTTCAGGTGGAAAAATACGGGTTCTTTTAAATTAGCCAGGTACACATAATATGCAACCGAAATAACACATATTTAGTCCCCATTAAAGGAGCATTATGGTTTGGTCAAAATGACTAGAGTTTTGAGTACTTCTGCTTTCTGTTCCCATGGCCAGCTTAGTATTGCAGTCGGGTTCACTCAGAATGTCTATCCTTCAATGCCAAAACTAGTCCCCAAACAGTCTATAGTATGAGCTCTAGGCCTGTAAAATTCTCATTCGTCAAATTTTATTACCAGTGACTCGTTAAAGTCAAGGTTTCCCGCAACCAGATGATAAGAACAGGTTCAGAACTTTGGTCAGCTCGTTTGTAAAGTTTACACAGCTTTATGCTTGGGTGAGTGGTGAAGGACCAGTGCCCGTTTGGCAAACTCCCCACGTGCCAGCTTTACCTCTGCCACAAAGTCACAGAACTACACTTAGTGATATTTCCGCATCGCGATTGAAGAATAATATATTCAGCGAACCATATTTATGCAGGACAACTTTTCGCCGTCTTACACTGGTTTCCAACAGGGTTCATTTATCTGGTATATGCTTTACATGATTTATTTTAGTCATGGGAATGGTCAGTTATTTTTTGTCTTATTATTTATTTAGCTCTTTTCGTCATTTATCGAAACCTTGTCCTTTTACAAGTAATTTTTTCTGCTCTTGGAAAGATTGTGGACATTACTGAGTCAAGCTGCGAGGAGGTTCAGATTCCACGGACACATGTTCTGCCCTGGCAAGATGCTTCCCCAGCAGGGAGTTGATGTATGATGTACTGGCCAGTCGCTTAACACCGCCGAGACTACACCCTCTCATAACAAATTCACGCTTTTCCTTTTCCTTGTCAAAACTCAAAATTACGAGCAATAACTCTGAGCACGTGTCAATGTTATTTCCCATATCAAGTTACTTGCGCTAAACTCTGGTTAATAACCTCAATAAATGGACACCAAACTGAAACTGAGAGGTTTTCATAACCACAGATGTTTTCAGTTGATCACTACATTGTATTTAAAGTAACTTATCTTCAGTCTCCCGCTTTGGATTAGAATCTGCAACCAAAAATGGTCACTCGTAATCAATGATGAATACTAGTGTCCAGATAAAGGAATCGGGATTATTAGTTTATTCGACATAAGATAATGTTGTAGTTGTCTTCTAAGGGCCGCTTTGTCGATCAATCTACTTACCCCCACCCCCCCCCCCTTCCTCCCTTTAGTTTTCTGCAGGTTAGTTTGGTTAGTCTAACGGCCATTAACGTACGACTTTAGCGGTGGATACCGAAATCATTTTTTTTCTTCTTATTTTTTTAACTCTACAATTTTCCGACAAACACCGTCAATGTACCATATCACTTTAAATATTGTGTTAGATACTAAAGGGTAAAACTCGATGCAAATGTCCTTACTGATGTTACAGTGTAACGTGTGTCTGTTTGCCTAGGATGGTTGTACAGTCTTCCATAGTTTCGCAGATTTGTGTTTATTGGTGTATAAATGGTTTAACCTTAATATTGCCTGGCCTCCCTTGCGACATGCTAAATCTAATTGTCCACAAATAGCTGTATTCATTAAGTGTGTTGGTCAAAAGCGGAGTCGTCATTATTCCGATTTAGTACTATTTCATTATCCTCATCATTATAGAAGAATTACTCTGACCATTTGGTTCATCCATCAATGCCAACTGCCCACCGCTGACCAGTAACTAACACGACACTGCCCACTGGTCATCTGTGCTGAGCGGCGCCTCCCGGTGAGTAACACGCACCGATTGGAAATGCTTAAATACATTAGATTAAGTTGCATTGTTAGACGGAATCAAATTGGAACAATACACCAGCGGTGGGTGTTAAAGTCAGTTACCCAAAATAAAGATCGTAAGTGCTTAAGGAGGTACGTTAAATTAGCGATTAAGCACGCGTTTGAAAACACCATTCAGACTTAATAGATACTGGGGTTTGGTGTGACTTAAAAGGACTGAAACGAATTGGGGGCCAGTTAGAGCCCAGTGGGGTATAGGGCGATCTTAAAGACTGCCACAGTTACCCCCAATACACTGTGGACCGTCCCTAACATGGCCAGCGCTATAATCGCTCAGTACTGCATAGTGACCATGGAAGTACCCACCTGTCCAAAATATTTCTCCGCCTGGTCTTGAGTGGGCCTCTCCCCGTGCCGACAGATGACATGATATCCTGCCGAGTTAGGAACCGTGTTCATTTGTTTGTCTTTGTAACGTGAAGAGACGTCCATCTGTTGTGAGAAGTGGCAACAAAGCGTCCTTAAGGAGTTGTGAATATCGTCATTTGGCCAACAATTATTACCCTCATATATTTATCACCGAAACGAATAATAACGGTTTTAAAATCACGCCAATATATGGTATTATTTGGTCTGGCCTATTTATAGCTCTCATATTGCCTGACAGCACGGCCATGTCGAAAAACGAAGAAGTTAGGACAGAAATCCTCCAAAATCAATGAACTTGACATGAATGGAATATGTTGTTACAGTCAAACCACACAAATTAAACGAGACACGGAAAAGAATTCACTTGGTGCCTCGCCAAATATGCGCAATGTTTCAGTTTGTTGTCAAGAAACCTAGGTATTCTGTTAAGACCTTCACAGTAAGTTAATTGGCAAGTCTTTAACGGGTTTCCGTGACATATAATGGTTCAGCGCCATCTGTGGCTATGGTATCCGCGAGACATTATCTTTATATGAGAGTTGTTGTTATACTTTAACTCGATCCGATTTAATTGAATTCGACAGAACGTGACTTGTCTCGTCTGAGTTAATTATAATGTAACGTCAAACCATCACAACAGATATGCAGATATGAGAAAGCATTTAACTTGAATTTATACCTTCTTATTGTCAGTTATTGAGTAAAGAAGCCGATCCAAAAAACGTACATTTGATAGGAATTCCTTTGAAAAGAGCAAAATGGGTTTTCCGCCAACCGTGTGAGCTGTAAAACAAATTTGGGATTATTTCTTTCTACGACAGATAAAATGATGAACAAAAACGTATCTAAGGTAATTTCTTTAACTATTTTAATCTAACTTTTAACTCCTCTTTTCTAGCCTTTGTGTCTATATTTTTGTTGTAGAGAACGAACATGTTTCTTGTCCCCACCGAGACTCGACCTCAGATCTCTGGTTAGCAGGACCAGAAACATAAACCATTATTTTCTTTTTAACTTTACATTAATCTATTTGGATTAATGATTCATCACATTTTTCTTCTAGTCGACGTGCTGCCGATAAGAAAAGTTTCAGAAGTATGTCATTCTTATTTGTTAGGGATGAATAATAATCAACAGTCGCTCGTTCAACACGTGTCATAACATTTCTATGAATTCGGATTCTTTGTGACTTTCCTTATAGTAGCGATAAGAAAAAAAGACTCAAAACGATAGATTTATGTCTTTTTGACAGTCAAGTACCAAGATTGCTTTGTCGTGCCAAAAGAAAATAACAAATTATAGGAGGAAAACCCAAGGCAAACAACCGTTTCCGCAGATAAATTTCGCTAGTTAATGTCTTATTTATTCTGAGTGCAATGAGCCTTGAAAACATTTTCTGTAAATCGCAAGTTGACACTTACTGTTAATCATTTACGGTGACTAGCTCTCGGCACATTAATGGGCCCAAATTCAGCCAGCTTTGCTCGGAATATCTTCTGCGCCACTGGTTAATATTGGGATTCCACAGTGAATTGTATAAATCAGTAATTGAGATATCATCTACAAATATACTTGTCTTGGTACTTACAGTACTACTAGTACTTGCATTTAGGTCAGTGTTGTTGTCTATCTGTTTGTTTGTTTGTTTATTTGTTTGTTTGTTTGTTTGTTTATTTGTTTGTTTGTTTGTTTGTTTGTTTCTGTTTTCCGTCTTTAACTAGCTTAATTTGTAATAACATTAAAACTATTTGTCCCACTATGGTTTGTTTAATGTATTCAGAGTTTTATGATGTTCAAAGACGATAAGTTATTTGTCAACATCGAGCATCGTTAAAGTACTCGATTAATTTTGATCAAAAAGTACCTTTTCGTTTAGCGAACCGGAAACTAATATTTTGTCTTCGGTCGCCAAATACAAGAACTTCATGTAGTTAAACATTTCTTGTTAATTTGATTATTTGACTATGAAGTTAAAATGTCAGCCAGCGCATGTCTATCTCGGGGTGATGTTTAAAATAAGGACTGTCTTCGCAGCGATTCCTCAAACTGTCGCCAGAAGAACAAGTGGCCATGGTATGTATTTGAGTGTTGACGGATATGACAGTCCGGGGTAGAGGGGCCGACTAAAAGTGATTGACTTGCCATATGTCTGCCGGGGTCGGTGAGCTTGGTTCCCGGCCCGAATTCCCTCTGACCCTATCTTAACCTTGGCGACTGTCCGAATACAACAAAAAACATATGGTTCACTCCAACGATACATATTAATTGACCACAGCATGTGTCCGCATTTTTTTTTCCTTTGGGAAACAAAAATCAAAGCAGGTTGTAGACTAAAAATATGTGTAGACTGCTGGAATGGTTGACACATCACAACAAGGCTCTCTGTTCATCAGAACATAGATAGACAGCTGCTAGCAATACCACAAAAGTGTGTGTATCTAAACAAATGTTTGTTGTTTGATTGGGGTTTTACTTCATACTAAAGGTTATTTCACTCATAGGATTTATAACGAAGTATCGGTAAATCAAAACAGGTTTATCGAAAACTAAAACTTACTTCCTTATAAAAAATGATTTTAAAAATGCGATAAAATTATATGGTGACATTGATTGATTGATTGATTGGTCTATTGTTCGATTGATTGATTGATTGATTGGTCGATTGTTCAATTGATTGATTGATCGATTGATTGATTGATTGATAGATTGATTGATTGGTCGATTGTTCGATTGATTGCTTGATTGATCGATCGATCGATTGATTGATTAATTGGTCGATTGTTCGATTGATTGGTCGATTGTTCGATTGATTGATTGATTGATTGATTTTATAAACATGATGTTTAATAATTCTTCTTTTATACACTGGCAGCATACTTAATTACTTAATAGCGGACGTATCATTTGTCTTTCCAATGTTTTATTTCTCCCAGTATAATTGATATTATTTTAAGGATTATAGAACAGAACGAGAACATAGTATACGCTTTAGTATTAACAAGGTAGGTCCGACGACTCGTTCCGATGGACGAACTTTAACAATATCAATGGAAAGTTTTCGGAACATTTGACCTTTACGTCTTTACAAAAGGATTTCAGCAGTTTTTCAATATCGAAACTGATCCATCATTTTGCCGTTTGAGGATATGTCTGTCAGTGGTTCCCTTGTCAAGCACCCCGAGACAGATGGGCAGTGCTCATAAATAATATCCCAGTCTTTGTGTGGGAGGACAATTACGTGGGGGAAGGACGAGACTTTAGTGGATCAGGGCGTCGCTTTTAACCAAATTTACAGAAGCAAATCAAAGCTTGAAGAATCTTCAATTGATAATTATTAGAGCGACATATGGGTACGGGGTCGGGGTGACGTGACCTTTAGTAAAACCGCGGGATGAAGCTAGGGCTTTTAGTGAAAGCCGAGGTGTAACTCTCGACTTGTTGGGAAAAGCGGGGATATTAGTTTGAAATAAGTGTGATTTCATTTTGACCGTTTTCTTGTGTTAACGTTAGCTTGGGTCAGTAAGGTCGCTACATCAATGTCGGTTTATTTATTGCACATTGTCTTAGACACACAGGCTATAAATCATCTAACTACTCCAATTATAAACGGCTCGCATTCTCCCAAGACGATATTAAATTTATTCATATTTCCGGTTTAAGTGAGAATTTCAAACGAAAACAGAAAGGGGAGAAATTGTAACGATTTAGACTGTTAATTATTTAAATGATAACGATTATTCCATTGAATCACGAAAAGATTATTTAATGTGTGAAAATCTCCTTCGATTGGATTTGTCTTTCTGGGGTTTTATGTTACCTCGTCTTAGCCTTTATGATGTTTATTACACGGAGCCAAACTGCCATATTGTTGCGTCCTGTGCAAAGAAAATTAAAAAAACTTTAAATGTTGCTATTAGCACATCTGTTGTTTACATATATTTTTAAAATCTCTCTTATAATGTTCAATTATAACAAATTATGTTTAGTCTTTTAATGTGGTTCATTTTTCAACTTTATAAACAGATAACCCGGCAATATAAATTGTTAAATTAAAATAACAATGTCGAATTTACTTATTTATTGTTAGCTCAGTTACGAAACTGCTTCACTTTAGTAAACTGTTCACGAGATGAAATGGTTGTCGCCATTGGAAAGATTATTACAGCGACTTTATAAAAGTTGTTTGATCTTCTTCCTGACCGGGTTGAAATGAAACATTAAAATCAAAGCAAAATAAACTAGAGAGATCCTTATAAATTGATATTAGATCAAAAATAATAGTCTATATTAATTAAAGCGATATAACAATATACATTGTAATATGTAAGAATACCTGAAATCGATCAGGTAAAACAAAACACAAGCTTTGATATGTTGAAACTATACCAGAGAACGAAATATCGCTAGCGTTTATTGACATAGATCAGCTTCCGGGTGTATTCGTTATTGGTGAAGTTGTACGTTAGATGGTCGGCTTTCAGGAGATATTTATCATAGGTGAAGTTGTACATTAGATAACCGACTTTCGGGGGTATTCATTATTGGTGAAGTTGTACGTAAGATGATCGGCTTTCAGTGGGTATTTATCATTGGTGAAGTTGTACGTAAGATGATCGGCTTTCAGTGGGTATTCATCATAGTTGAATTTGTACGTTAGATGGTTGGCTTTCAGGGGGTATCTGTCATTGGTAAAGCTGTACGTTAGATGATCGGCTTTCAGTGGGTCTTCATCATTGGTGAAGTTCTACGTTTGATTATCAGCTTTAGTGTGGTATTCATCATTGGTGAAGTTGTACTTTAGATTATAGGCTTTCCGGGGGTTTTCATCATTGATGAAGTTGTATATTAGATGATCGGCTTTCCGGGGGTATTCATCATTGATGAAGTTGTATATTAGATGATCGGCTTTCCGGGGGTATTCCTAATTGGTGAAATTGTATCCAAGATTATCGACTTAAAGGAGGTATTCATAATTGGTGAAGTTGTACATTAGATGATCGGCTTTCAGGAGGTATTCGTCATTGGGGAAGTTGTACGTTAGATGATCAGCTTTCAGGGGGTCTTCATCATTGGTGAAGTTCTACGTTTGATTATCGGCTTTCCGGGATATTCTTACTGTTGGAGTTAAACATTAGATGATCGGCTCCCAGGGGGTATGATCGGCTTCCATATTGGTTAATTTGTACGTTAGGTGATCGGCTTTCCAGGGGCATTAATCATTGGTGAATTTGTACCTTAGATTATTAGCTTTTCGGGGATATTCAACATTGGCGAAGTTGTCTGTTAGACTTTCCGGGGGTATTCATCATTATATTTCTAATCATTTTAACACATACTTGAAATGAAGGGAAACCAGTGGCCTAGAAAATTGCTATCCCAACCTGTACTCTGAGATTTGACGTTTACTAGTATTTGAAACAGAATTCGAACGGAAACCTCAATGGTTATCACATTATTAAACGCAGACGAATGAGCACGTAAACATTTATATTTTATTACTATTATTTACAAATACCCGACAAGTAAACTGTTTTAACCAGACCAATTTCCTTCATAACATCTGGAAGGTTGGTGTAAAATACAAGTGATAAGTATCTATTAAGGTGCGAAAGCTCATCTAGAATCTGTTAGGGAAGAAACTATTGACTACAGCACATGTCTATATGATGTAACGAAAATAACTTCTAATAAAACTGACATATGGTATTTACCCTTGTTATATAAGCAGCAGATCTTGGAAGACATCCAAAAACGATGTTGGAAAACCAATTTGATAATTGAATAATAAAAAAG
>JAVFBX010202747.1:0-22693 GCA_034783855.1 Mopalia kennerleyi | reverse complement strand
AATGATACCATTATACCATTATTTCGTATTTGATCTTTGCGTGTTAAAAGGTTGAAAACATGTCTGAGTGTATTACTTAAAGGATTTTATCTATGAAGAGGAAAAGGACCACAGCACTTAATATAAAGCAACGGTAATTTTTTATTTTCTAAATACACAAACAATACTATTACAGTTTCAATTTGTGACATACGAATACTAGTATAGGAAATGACATTGAACTTGAAATGTAAAGCAATTAACTGTTTAAATAGTTACAGTTAAGAAAGATATATATTCGAACCGTAAGCATGCCCCTCATATAGGTAAATATATTATAGAACATATCTACACAGACACTGAAACCAAGTTAACCAAGTCTGCTGTATCTTTGCTAACCAAGAGAGCCCGCGGCCGATTGCACTTTCTAACTTCTACTTCCATGTACCGTTCACGGGATCTACTCCGGCTTTCGACCCTCAGGTATATGAGTGAGTCACAAGATGTGGCTCCGGCAATCGCGGGGGTGGTTTTTACGAGGATCCTCCCGGTTTTTCACCATAATAGGGTAAGTAACAGTGTAAAGTGGACAATCCGTCGTCATATAAGTGAAATACACATGTACCCTTGAGTACGACGTTAAACCCCAATGAAACACGACGTTAAACCCCAAGTCAAACAAACATCGCTAACTAAGTCTTTTATTTCGAGCTACTCAATACAACGAGCCGGTCACCATAACCAGAATCACCAGCGACTTGGAACTTGGAACTTGTAAGCATCCACTCAAATGGCGTGCAACGATTAGACTCGGCTAGTGAAAATATGTGGCGAATTGTCAATAACGAAAGTTGCAGGTTAGTTTATTAACCAATAATTATTGGTTGGACGTACTAGTAACAGTGGGAATTAACTCGAACCTTCATCAAGGTATTCGTCAGGAGGCGTAGCTGTTCTGTTTATAACAGCTCTGTCCGCCTAGGGTGAATGTACAGTAGCTCGAAACAATACTCTAGGCTAGCGCACATGACTGCCCATATACCCGGACCGTTATAACATTACCAGGTTTTAACATTTGATCATTAAATAGTTTGTTTGTCGAGTGAGGTTTAACAACATATGCTCAATAGTATATATATTTCACTTATCAAACGACGGATTGTCCACGTCACACATTTCCTTGCCTAATTACCATAAAACTGGGAGGCAACCTCGTTGAAACCCCCCTGCGATTGCTGGGGATAAATCGTGTGGCTCACACATATACCCGAGGGTCGACAGACCGACTGGATTCCGTGAACTGTATGTCGCAATAGGATTAGTAAGCGCACACGCAACCATGCACTATTAAGCCACGGCCGCGGGATGATCTTAAATAAGATAAGCAGTAAAATTATACTGTTTTAAAAGTCTACAAGTTGGACCATCTCAAGAAAGATAATCGATGTATTGATTTGTTTAAAAACCTTGACCAAGGCAGGTAGTGCATAGTTCGTAAACTCTAACATATTTTTATTGTAGAGTAAACTGGCCTCATATAGGGCGGAGTATAATCCTCGCTGTTTGAGTCCTCGTATCAGGAACATAATTTGACTTAAGATTAAGCTAATATCTCGACTACATTAAGGTTGATAAGCAAATAGTAAATATGATATTAAAAAGGGAAAAAACACACCAACAAATATAAGATCGCCCTCAGATTACAACCCCTGTCAAGCTATGATATAGATTACGTCTGAATTGTAATTTATCACTGAATGCCGCTTAAATGTTAGATATAACTTTATTCTGCATAGTGGTATATTTTCTGATTTGCGCTGTTACAATTTAAAGTGTCATTGAGGATTTATTTTCAAAAATGGCTTAAATGGCCCAACATTTGAATTATACAGCCCCATCATTTAAATGGATTCCTGTGGATCCCACATTTATTTCTAATCTCCGAGAGAGCCGCAAAGTTCTCCTTGACTCTCCGATAGATTATCCTCTCAGTCTGGATTAAATACTAAGTATTATCCACACATCTTGTGAATGGGGATGAGACAGCATATCTGTTTTTTAAAAATGTCACTTTTCGGATAGATTTATGTCATTTAGGTTTTGTAAAAGTTATCGAAGGGGGTACGGGGGTGGGTGTTGTAAAATAAAAGAAAATTGTTTTTGATTATATTTCTACTGGTCACAAATTGTCTCCCTTGAACTAGTCTAGAGCGTATAAACGTGAAAGTCGATTTTTGCTTCGCTAGCTAACTTAGGGGTCAATTTCCGTAAGAAAAATGTAATATTTGAATCCCAATCAGTTATAGGACCAGTGTCTCATTAGCATCTATACTGATTGATGTCAGAAAACAAACGGGTGGAGTAGAGCTATCAAGTTAATAGCTAATAAGAAATAACATATGACATCCACACTTCTTGTCCTTTGAACGCCAGACTACTCTTGTACCCCCGTTCACGGGGTGAAGTAAACTGGTCTTACTGGACCAAAGGGCGGAGTAGGCCTATAATCCCCTCTCTTTGAGTCCTCGTGTTATGAAAGTTGACTACTCAAACGCGACCAGAGACACAAGGTAATTATGCCTAGCAAGGCGTGTTACTTAGACATATCATGCAAATATTTTCTCAACATAAGATGGGTCTGTACTTGCTTGGTTTAAAACTCTGATAAATATGATTATACAATTTCTGGCCGGCGGATAAGTCCTTATTTTTTCGTGATAGAACACAACGTTTTGATACATATGCCTGTGTCGTCAGGTGTAAATTGACTAAAGACAACATAAAACATGGTGTAGTTGCCGTCTGAACGATCTGTACTGTAAATCAGGCAGAGCTTACAGTACTGAATGGTGACTCGGGGCTTATATCGGTTATTTCAGCGTTATTAACCAATGCGTAATGTTCAAGTCATAGCATAGCATGAGATTAAATCAGTCTTCCGCAACGAAGTTGTGGGGGGTAAACTGGAATCGGCCTGTCCGTCCGTCTGTAGACACAATTTCGACCGGCCTTCTTCTGCTACAGTTTTTAACATACCTTTATATGGGGTGAAGTTGTGCACTATGTAATTATGAGGCTCCGTCAATAGTTTTTTCCCAAAGTTATTGCTCTTTTACAAGCCTATATATATATATATAGTGTTGTTACATAGGGCCA
Source organism: Mopalia kennerleyi (assembly GCA_034783855.1). Lineage (NCBI taxonomy): Eukaryota > Metazoa > Mollusca > Polyplacophora > Chitonida > Mopaliidae > Mopalia > Mopalia kennerleyi. The sequence continues at coordinate 19,558 of JAVFBX010202747.1, read as the reverse complement.
TCATTGTCCGGCCTTATTCTTCTTCAGTTTGCATTTTATGTGAGTGAAAACTACACATCGAGTGAAGTTGTGCAAGATGTTATTATGAGGCTCCGTCGATCATTTTCCCCCAGAGTGATTGCCCTTTAACAAGTCCGTTGTGTTGATCTATACATAGGGCCAATATTGTCCGGCCTTATCCTTCTTCAGTTTGCATTCTATGTTAGTGAAAACTACACATGGGGTGAAGTTTTGCAAGATGTAATTGTGAGTCTCCGTTAATCAGCCGCCTGATTGTAAATAAGTCTTAGTTCTTCTCTGTGTTATGTACATGTAAGTAAATTGCAGTAAAAATTAAGACAAAAAACCTTTAATCATGCGTGTGTTTTTATTACGCCTTATACTAGAGTAGTTGGTGACGTCAAATGAACTGCAGAAATAACACAATCCCCTATTACAAAGTATTGTCACTTTACGCCTTGAAATGACGACCAACAAATACACTGTAAGGGTTGATATTTTACAGAAATACAGTTAAGACTAATTAAACGCCTAACAAAACATCAAAATAATTTTAATGCAACCCCAAATTTGATAAAAAAAAAAAAACAAGCTTTCAATTTGTAGTCGCTATTTCCCCATTGTAAAGTCATTTCATTATTTGTAGCGAGGTTTCGTATTTTCTGATTGTCGAGCTAAAACATACCCGTTTTGTACAAATGAAACATTTGTGTCAAACCACACTTTTTGCATTAGATGACATGTTAAAATGTGTTTGTTAGGATGTTAGTGATATTTAGAAACATTGCCCAGAAGCTCTCATCTGAAATCAAACATCACGGATATTCATTCTCCCGAGATACTACTGCAGGATTATATTGATTCTACAAATAGAAGTGCGCTGTTAAAAAGACATGCGTTTCGCTTTCCAAAACGACTGTGTTTAACCCTGTTTTTCTTGCCGGTTGATTGGCAATGAAGTAGCATGCCGATTTCGATTATTGTCACTAATCTGGTGCTTCATTAACTTTTCGAGAAACTTAACTTGTGCTTTTGGACGTTCTTATATACTTGAAGAAAGGTGAATGACGAAATACACTGTATTCCAGTTGAGAGAAACTAAAGTCAGTGCATAATTAGGGGCTCACGTAGATTGAGTTCAGCACAATGACTCCTATACAAGAAATTTATGTGCGGTGACACATGGGATGAACCCTCTGAAACCTCATTGACAGCTGTGACTAAATGCTTTCTGTATATTCATCACGTTTTAAATATTCACCAGGTTATGACCTCATCGGATCATTATTTTACCTCTATCTGTTGAAAATTTCCAACCATTTGAGCTTTTGGCATAATTTAACTGTATTTTTAAATTATTATTTTCAGCTGTAAGAACAGATATCGTGCCAAAAACAAATTTGTCACAATTCTAGTAATGTTAAGTTTTAGATTGATGAGGCAACTATACAGCCACCCCGCTCCCAAAAAAACAAATAAAAATGAAAAAACACTCACACATAAAACATACATTCCGAGAGTAAGTGGTGATGCTTAAAATAACTTTTACAAATGCATCCAGCAAACAAAGACTGATAAGTTTTCAGACCGACGGCGATAAAACAACTGCAGATTAAGTTCTGTTATAGGTGCTGAAAACCCCTGTAACGGGCACATAGTTCAAACAAAACGAAACTGGTATATATAAGTTCTAAAGTGTTGTACGCTTCTTTTTCTGCACAACAAATTTATTTAACCCTGACCCCTCTCTCGTTTGTGATATGATCCTTTTTAATGATGTGTGTGGCTGTGTCGAGTGTTGGGAGGAGGGGAGGTATGTTAACAACCAATATGTTTGATGAAGGTGATTTCAGTACTTAAGATAAGATTTAACGACACAAGTTGACAGCCTGCCAGCCAGTCGGCCGGGTAAAGCAGTTCACCTATTCATGTGGGTTGAAGGGTTAAATGTACCTCATGTTGATCCTCGGCTATGGCATAGAGAAAATGAGTATTTGTCTCATGCAACACCCATCCTAGCAATCCTTCGTAATACACAAGGATGCCAAAATAAACACTTTTAATATCATTTTCTCAAATAAGAACCATCGGCCGAAATATGTTAACAGGGATATCCATGCGTGTTAGAAGCATAGTTGTAAAACAAGTTTTTTAACGCTTTCACACGGCATTATTTATTCGTGCATGATTGAGTTTACATTCAGCGCTAAACGGGGTCATAAACCCTCTGAGTTTGTCACTAACAGTCTATAAAGAAATTCAAATCTGTCTAATTTATGATATTCACGGTCACGCCGCCCCCAATTACAAGTCCCAACGTTTATGCTCTCCCCTTGAATATACACTGTACATACAGCCTTACTCTATTCTGCTGATTGCATCGATTATATATTAGTCTAGAAAATATGCGCGGCGCGTCAAGTGGGAAATCGATGAGGTTATATTTGAACTGATAGGTCCGTGAGTGTGTTCTCTGTACTCGCTGCTAGCTATATAGGTCGGTCTTCTCTTGGTCAGGAAACAGTTGTTTGGGTGGATACCTGTAGTTCACACTGTATAAGTGACATTCCTGCTCTGAGTCATATCCAGGGACTGGTAACAGTGAAACTCTCCTGTTAAAACGTGTGAGCACGACAACCTGACACAGGCATCAGAAACTATCAGCATTTATCATGGCGTTCCCTGACTTTCCTGATATATCGAATATTGGAGAGCAGAGTAAATTTAAAGAGTATAAATTGTCTCTTCGGTCCCATACCAAGCCACAGATTCGTCTGATCGGGAATCAACTGGAGGTGGAGATCGGATATGAAAACCCTATCCGCACTATGGCAGTCCTGAAGACGGCTAACGACGACAAGGAGGTAGAAGATTATATATTCATTCAGAACAAAGAGGCCGAGCGTGTGGTCCAGTTTGTGGTTACTATACCTGAGAGAGGGTTCTGGAAGCTCGACCTCTATGCCATGCCGTCTTCCGAAGAGGGGGACAAACTTATCGGGGTCTATACATATGTCATCCACTGTCCCAAGATCATCGCTAAAGCCTATCCTTATCCCAAACGCTACAAGCAGTGGAGTGATGGTTGTTATATGTATGACCCCCTAATCCTGCATAAAGACGTCCGAGGCTCCAGCGTTCACTTCAAGGTACGTGTTCCAAAAGCCAATGATGTTGCTGTGTGTATCGATAACGAGCAGCCATGGACTCACCTGAAGGACCAGTTGAGCAATGGTGTTTGGGAAGGTAACGTCAAATTGGCTGACCACTACGGCCGTAACGTACCCGTTACGCTTAACGCTCGGTACGGTGGCGATACCGGTTCATCGTACTCAACACTGCTACGATATACCATCTAAACCGAGATTCTTGCTACCCACTCCTTGTGACATTTTTGCCGAAGGCCTGTAATAGACCTACTATCGATGATTAACGATGAGAAATTACTATTTACTTTTAATTTGATTGACGCTATCCATTTTTATTGTGTGGATTCCACTACATTGATTCAATTTATTGTACATTATAATGTTTACACTCACGTTGTTTTCAAGCGATATGAAATGTTTGAAACCAAAATACGGAGTATTTCTGCACACAGATCTCTTCAATAATCATATTTTTATACACCGTTTAAATAGTGTTCATTTTTTATATTGTGGCTTTATTGTGTTATACTGCTAAGAACAGCTGTTATATTATGTAGTTATGTACAACTAAAATCATTGGTTTTGTTCACTAAAAATGCGTAATAATCATGTTAGATATGAAAGACATACCAATGTAACACAGTGGCTAAAAAAGGGAATGGATTTTGTTTGTTTGTTCAAGGTTATTTCACTTAAATGACCACGAACTGACCCCTTCTTACTCTGCCTTGCTTAAATAGATCTCGACACGACGACTCGATTTATTGATCGGTACACCGAAAGAGGATCAGTCGTCCGACTCGTCAAGCACTGACCCAAGGTGGCGGGCCTCAGAAACGGCTTGATGCATAGATTCTGTAGATGAACAGTTCTGTGCATGGTCCGGCTAATTTGTTAAATTTGGGTATTTGTAACATGCTATTCCACTGACCTAACGAAAGCACTGCAGAAGATTGGTTGATTGTAAAAACCTTTCTTAGACACCTGCAGTGAACTTAAAGGAATTAAGCAAGCTTTGTCTAGGCCGACACCGTAATTTAATTTATACCGCTCTATTCTATAGTTAGACTACACCCATGTTTTCGTTAAATTGACACTGTGGAACTCTGGCTAAGGGCCGTTTGTTTGAAGAGTAGGAATGCGGTCTTAACATTGGATGAGATTAACTTTCCAACATTATTAAAACACTTCACATCTTGCTAGTATCAATTATTGTTGGAATACATCGCCGTCATATATAGGTGAAATACGCTTAAGCATGGCGTAAATCACCAATCAATCAGTTATGTAAAATGAGAAGCGAACCAATCCAATTCATTAGCTAAAAAGCTTCCATTGTCAGTTTATTTGTCACAGACAAAACGTTGCATATGATGCATATATTTCTCAATTAAACAGAGCAGCAGTCGCTGAAGATGGTATTTCACTTTAATGACACTCAGCATTGCATTACTGGAATGTGTTGGGTAAACGGAAGAAATCGCTTTAAATGACACCGTGGTGCCCTCAGTCAACGGTAAACACTGGCTGACATCGGTATGTTCAAGCGCAGTCGTACTGGTTTAACTAGCAACGAAGGAACATTAATTCTTCAACAGAGTGTTAAGCACCTTGTTAGTGTCAGTGTAGCTAATGCTTGCATACGTCGTCGTCATATAAGTGGAATACCCTTTAGCACGGCGTTAAACGCAACTCAACAAATCAACTTGTCGATCAATCAATATACATGGCCAAGCTATAATGGCTGTGGTATATCCCGTCTTGTGATCGCACTATCTTGTATTTGTTGCTAATAACATAAGGAATGATATTTATTACGTTGGCGCTCCATCAATTCACTCAATTGAGCACGTTGTGGCTCCGGCAATTGCGGCGGAGAATTTTACGAGTATTTCCTCCCAGCTTTCCACCGTAATAAGGCAAGGTGCAGTGTGTAGTGGACAATCTGTAGTCATATAAGTGAAATACCCTTGAGTACGACGTTAAACCCCAATTAAATACACAAACAAACACCCAATTGAGTGAACTACCTGTAAGTACATGCACGACGTCAAACAATTAATCGGACATACTAGAAAAGTTTTGTGCATCTAGAATCGACCGCTGTCAATCAGCCGAAGTAGCACGTTGAATACAGGTCTGCAGTCCAATACCTCTCGGACTGAAGCCAGGCATGGCCCTGTGTTCATTCATCATAGATAGTATATGGTCATACTGTATCCCAGTTGACTGTATTATGTTTTCAAAACATTTTATAAGGTTAGGCATGGGCCTTATATGATACTTCTAAAATGTACACCATTGTATCTATATTATTATCTGACACCCGTGAAAAATATAAAAGACCAAAATTATATACAAAGATCTTTTAAATAGAAGGTCAACATTTTGCTTGGGTCCAGTGAAGCCTCTATCTATAGATTATTCAAACTTAACAGCCCTGCTTAAAAAAAACAGTGTGCATACACAGTGTATATAAAATAAATAAGTTCAATAATAGTTCACTGCTAACAAATAAACCCGACAGCTTGCAACACAATATAGCAACATTATTGTGAGTCAAGTATTATGAATGTTGATATATCGTAGGACAAGCTGTCGTATGCCTTTGTTAGAACTGAATACTGTTTACTATTATTCTATAACAAATATAGATTGTATAATATAAACTGTTCCGCAGCGTAACGCTCAAGGTTGAAGAGTCTGGATCCTTAACGGGCTACTAACCAACCGCTACCAGGTATATACAAAATTCAGACACAATTGAAAAAAGCCAGTCTTACAAAAAATTCAACAAAATAGCATCTACAAAAAAATAAATACGTACAATCAAAGTCTGCCGATAGTTTTGAAAACATTTACTACTTTATTAGCAAAACTTCTAAGCTAAACGTTGTGCATGCGAAAACTCGCTTGTGTTTATTTGTCTGCTTACACTTAGTTTTTACGATAAATCTGGTTATTTCACTCATTGAAAGGTTTGTGGTACATATCGCTTTACTTAAGGGTATATTAAATATAAATGAAGGCGGGTAGCTACAAAGGTAGATAGCCATGCGTATACAACAAAAGAAATAAGCGAATTGTAAACACACCAAAAGTAGGGGTTATTTTGAACGGAAACAACGTTTTAAAAAATATATTACGGCCAATACCCTAAGTCATCGCTCATCGCATGTGTAATCCAATACTACACGGGTTGAGAAATTAGGCGTCACATGATCAGAATAACAACCAATCCCTTTTCGTTTCGAGATAAAGTCAAAACAATAAGGTCCGATGGAATTGCCACTCCGGACAATGTTTCGGTTACCCTGAATATAAGGGATGTATGGCGATAATGAACTCTTAAACGTATTTCAGTTATTTCGTGTATTTTGGTATTCGCAGTTTCGTCCCAAACATGTCCCAAAGACAGAGCTATATTATCTGTCGTTTTGCAAATGTCTCTTACTTATTATAATAATAAATGCAGAGAAAGAATATTTCACTTGCCCACACGTGGACCTCGAACTCCGGCTAGCAGGGCCCCTCCCACTGTTTATTTATATCTTCATTACGTATCTCAATGCGTACATTCTCAGCAATCATTATGATACCAAATTTTCATAGTCGATATATTTACTTATTATAGAGATTTCGTTCAATCTAAGCAAATGCAGCGAGATGTATTCTAGCAGTAATAAAAATAACTTTAAAAATGAAATGATGCCGAGTAGGATCTATATCATGGTATGAGATGTGTTAGGACATATGATCTCAACTGTAGGGAACATATTACTAATATTTGAAAGTCAGTTGCATACCTCCATTGCTTTTCTGAGTATATGTGGGCCTTTCCTATGTTAACTCGCTTACGTCAAAATTGCCTTCAGTGCCTAAAGTATCTTGCAATAAAAAGAGCACATAAACCCCAAGATATTTAAATTTTCAAAACATATATATACAATGCTAATAATTGTTCGAGTAATTCAAAGGGTTTCACTTACGATATTGACACTGCTTGCAGGGTAAATATGTTGGCGTTTTCAAGCTGCACAGTATATTGGATACTTGTCTGTGCAAGTTAAATACATGTATGTGGCCTATTGTATGTCGATCAATCGTTTTCTCATATTTATTTCATAGTTGTTGTATTATCTGCGTTACATTACTTTCGTTTAACCTGCAGGTGTAACGGATACGAATTCAAGTTATGTAGCAGATATTGATAGAAAGTTTTCAAGTTATGTAATAGATATTGATTTGAAGTTTTCAAGTCACGTATTAAACTGATATGGACATGACATCAACAAGTCATGTAATGGACGTGGATATAACATGTAAACTTAATTAACGGATTTCTATCACGTTGTCAAACTATGTCAAATATATGGACATGATCTTATCAAGTTATGTACTAAATATGGACATAACATTGGATATGGCATTGTCAAGTCACGTGACTGAAATGATTATGGCATCGTTCAGTTATGTAACAGATATTGATATAACATTGTCAGGCCATTTGACAGACGTGGACATTACATTGTCAAGTTATGTCACAGATATAGACATGACATTGTCAAGTTATGTAACTAACAAGGATGTAACATTGTCAAGTTATGTAGATGATATTGATATGACATTTTCAAGTTATATAAATGATATGGATATGACTTCTTCAAGGAAGACGGATATGACATTGTCAAGTTATGTACCGGACATGATTATGACATGGTCAAGTTACGTTACAGATATGGACAAGACATTGCCAAGCTATGTAACGGACATGAATATGACATTGTCAAGTCATGCATTGGACATGGAAATAACACTGTCAAGTTATGTAACGGACATGATTATGACATTGTCAAGTTATGTAACATATATGGACATGATATTATCAAGTTGTACAACAGATAAGGATATGACATTGTCAAGTTAGTTAACAGATATGGACATAACATCATTCTTTTTGGTAGATCATGACTGATTGGTGTTTTAGGTTATTTGCATTTATTCGTTGATTTGTTTGGGTAATTATAATCTGGATTGATTGAATCTCAAGTGAGTTCCACCAAGTTGACGGCTACAGAAAAAATTCTAAACTGGATAAAGCCTAAATCTAGAAAAAATTTAAACGGAGATAATTACGTCCGTCTAGTGAAGGAATTATAAAACTGAAAACATAAATAATAAAAGCAATTTGATAATAGTTTTATTGATTACACCAGTGTTAAATAGCGGTCATCTGACAGTAGTCAGCTGGAATGAGCTTTTGGAACAGATGGAATTGGCTTTATTGCTACATGCAGTTTTAGTGGAAATTAATTGAGTTGTAAAAAGATATCACATATTAAACAACACAGTTACCATCAGCCAGCTTGATTAATGGATCAGATCTGTGCATTGGATATTTTACTGGCGTATATTAAGTATTAAATAGCAACAAGATGTGTTCGCTAGTCTCTGGTCTAAACAAGTTAAATTTTACACCCTTAAAATTCCTGAATATAGGACACCGAGAACCCGCTCATTATACAACTATGAAATAAGGCATGTGTGTTTGTATGTTAACATTTTGTGCATCATAATGAGGGTGTGTCAAGAGGTCAAAGGGAACTTGAAGAGGATCACTCGACTAACCTCAAACACTCCGATATATTCGAGATGTTAAGTATACAAAACGTGACAAGTCAAGTGTTTTCCCGCCAATTTCAGATAGGCGGGATAATTAATAACACTCTCATATTGTGGCGAAATATTTTACAAAAGGCTTAAAGTTCATAGATTACTAAACGGTCTCCTAACACGACGGTCGATCTACATTCCAAAGTCATAGCCCAGACTGTGGCCGTGTCCTCTATCAAGTAGGCCCTGTTCATGTATACACCAGTCTTTCACTGCGAATGAAAGGCGAAAGGTTGATCCGTGACCCAAATGAAAATATGTCAACGAAAAGAAGTGCCATGCATTCCCAATTCCATTCATTGCTTATGGTAACAGCCAAACTTTATTTCATAGTCAATACGCAAACAACATAACAATAGTAGACGCTAAACTTTTCTGATATTATAAATTCATCTAAAGCACAGTAGATAAATGCAATTCTACCGCGACTAGGGTTATTCGTCCACGGTTTGCGAAACATTGCTTTAGCCTTGCCTGTTCGAAGAAAATGGCATCAGCCAAGGAACCAGATTTGCCCAGAGGTTATTTGGGACCTCAGTCAAAGTTTAAGACACTCAAATTGGGAGTCCTTAGTCACACAAATAATACGATTCGGATGACTGAACGGGATGGGAATCAACTCCGCGTACAAATTAGTTACACTGATCCCATGAAAACCACGCATTCTTTGATTGATGCTAACACAAAAGAAGAAAGATCTGAATGTGTATTTTCCGAGACCAGTACTGAAGAACATATCATAACATATCATATAACTGTGCCTAGTGCTGGATTCTGGAAGTTCCAAATATTTGCTAACCTTCAGTCTGAGGAAAGTAAGTCACTGCCTGGAGTGTTTAACTACCTTATACATTGTGTGAAAGCCGATAAATCTGCTCACCCCTACCCGAAACAGTATCAAGATTGGAAAGATGGCTGCCAATTGATCGAACCCATGATCCTTCATCCTGATGTTACAGGCCCCACAGTCCGTTTTCGAATTGTGATCCCCGACGCCAAGAAGGTTGCCGTTATTGTGGATCAGGTGTGGAACCATTTGATACTATCTCAGGGAGAATGGACAGGTAACATTCATATAGGCAACCAATACGGTGCGAACGTCAAGGTGACCGTAAATGCTCTCAACGGCTCGGATTGTGATCCATACTCTACACTTCTGGAATATGATATCTAATAACAATATCAAAAGCTGTTCCGTATACACTTAAGGGAGAGAGAACATCCGTTAAAAATTACTGTCCTTCATAATTAAATAGTTTCGAAACTGTATCATAATATTTCAATTTGGAAAGTTTATAAACACTTTAGTCTTTTTATTTATGACTGTAGACAATACTGAATAGGTATAAATTAAATTTAATTTTGTTTATATTTTTGGAAATACATTTTGTTCTAGACACGGCTGTACGTGTTTGTTGTCTTATTTTTGTCTTATAGAACAGTGTTTTCATCCTGCAATGGAATAAAAATTAGCTTTTGGACCAGGAGAAAAAAGCGCTTGATAAACGCAAGATTAGTCTTCGTCTGTGATGGATCGGTCCACAAAGCGAGGCAAATCTGGTCTTAACCGACTAAACACCGTTCCCTTCTAGTTATGTCCAGGTGTCTTAACCGAAACGCAGCAATCGCTACCATTTTTTGGTATCTTTTATATGTGGGTTGAGTCCAGTTTCAGGAATTATCCGGAAAAAATGGTCATATTAGTAAAGTTGTGCATGTATACAAAATGCAACCAGGCTTATTACAAGGGTTGATAAACGTGATCGAGATCAAATCTGATTTCAAACATGGTCGTGATCCGAGATACATTGTTCGTACCTTTTTCTTATATTATTATAAAAGTGACATTATTTGTTTGAACATGTTTTGCGACTGAATGGAGCCCCAGATTCTAGTGTACGAACGCACAATATCATGGAACAGTTCACTAGCCATATATTTCTACTAAGTCTGATCAGAATTTTGTGTATAAAAAAGGGCTATACATTTTTTTCTTTTGTTTGGAAACGCTTCAGCTCCGTGTAGGCCGCAGGTTGTCCTGAAACTAAATGTTCATAGTCCTGGTTTCTATTACACCGAATATTTCTTAAATCAGGCAAACGAAACAACATAACTATCATATCGTGTTTGAGGAATTTAAATATACGGTGATTTCGTTATATATGTCAGCCTCATTAGAAGCAAAATAGGTCAAACCATTTTCATGTAAAAATGTAACACATATCATGAAACATTACATGACATCTATAACACTTTTAAAAAAATAGTCATTAAGAAACATTAGTAAAAAAGAAAACATATAGAAACTTCGCTTTCAGTTCATGCCTGTCGAATTCTTAGAGGAAATCTTTGTAGCATAATATTATACTTATATATATTCATATTTTCTAAAAAGTTATCACACTGGCACAGGAATGTTGATTAATTAAAATCGATCAATAATCTTATATTCCAGATAAACTCTCAGAGAAAAGTTTCTAAATATATCTTGATATCGAGTTGTTATGGTTAAGCTACCTACATATATCGATATGTTTAATGGGTCTGTGGGCTCGATATTTGTCATTAAGATGTCCAAAAGCCTGGAATTTTGAATGAATTCTGAATCAGAATTGCACGTAGTTTTCTCTAAAAAGGGGAACGACTAAAGCCTTTTCGATCGGTTAATTCCATTCTTAAAAGGGTATAAAACGTACTAAACGCTGCGAAAGGTAGACAAACTTAGCCGTAGTTGTACTTGTGGTAGACCTATATGTTTGTAATCATTTGGCTCGACCTGTACATTAAGATTGACTTAATAATAAAGCATAATAAAACTGTCCAGCTCGTGCCACCCATTCTAGAAATCCACTGTCGCGTGTCACTCAAACGCATAAGGTTCTGCACCCCAGATGACTCAACCGATGTTCAACAAATCCAGCCATATATCCCTGATGCCTTCAAATATATTCTGAAATAATCTCGCCCTTCCATTTCTCCCCAATGACCGAATTCTTCAGATATGCCAAGTAGCCATGCAGCCCTAGCTTCACTCTCACATGTAACAGTTTTGGTATATTTAGTATATAGTGCGTCATATCTATCTTAGATTAATATAGGCCTTTCCCAATGTTCTGCATTAGCAAAGAAAACCACGCCGCCAAAATTAGCAAACAAACAGACGTTTTGAAAGCATAAAAGTTTGCGATGATGTACTACCTTTGAATCGGCGTTGTCATTTGTATCTATTGTTTCATTTTGTTCTATCCCGTGACCATGATAAGCTAGTCGCACTAATGATGTGCCGCTCGATGTGTACGCTCATAACATTCAGCGGTTTTTAAAAAAAATTATATACACCTTCATTTACCCGCTGATTGATGCATAGCGTACACCGCGACTTGCTAAACCTTGACCTCGGCATTTGACCTCGGCTTTAGATAAGAGGTCAACAAAATGCACGCCAAACAAGCGGTATAAAACGCAACTTAATTGGCTCCTGATATCTAGTATCCAATAGCACCCTATCGCTGTATTCAGCGGCTGAAATGGACAGTCAGTAGTAAATATATGTAAAAGCCGCTGCATATTGGATCGTACTCGATGTGCAGCTCTCACGATGTGCCGATCTCACTGTCGAGCTCGGGTGTCGAGCTCGGGCGTTTTGAAGTAATACAGAATACTGAGAATAGGACAATCCGCCGTCAAGCAAGTGAAATAAACCTCGGCTTGGCATAAAAGATATCAACAACGGAACAAAATACAATCTCTTTTTAGACTAGAGTAAATTTGAGCGAAATGTTTGTTTACAGACAGAATTTGTATTGTTCCACCTGCTGAACTATGAGTGATAGATACATGATTTTGAAGAAAAAAACAACAAGTAGGCGTGGGCTCAAGGGCCGGCATGCCCCGGAAGGTAGACGATTGATTTAACAGTTTTACAAGGTGGGAATCTACCAGTCCACCACTAAAGGCTTTTTTTTGGTTGTTTAAATATGCTCATAATCCCAGTCAAATCCTCTTTTCCTCCTTGCATTTAAGAACCATTTGTTTTCTTTACAGAGCCAAAGAGTACAAGTTATGGTGTCTATCATCATTTTTTGTGCAATATTCAACGTCAGCCATATTTTTTGTGAAGCCTAGTGAAATACAACCACATCTATGGTATTAACAGAAAAAGCGAAGTTTTAAGTTAATATCTTCATTTGAGTGATGGCCATTCTGGTTTGCGAAAATGCGATCCCATCGGTTTCTTAACTGATCATGAAGGAAACGATTTTCCAAGTTTAAAACAAGTCTGTGATTTTGTTCTCCAGCCTTGTGTTCACAACACATAAATACGTCTATGTTGCTGAATTGTGCTATGGCGCCATATTGTTTTGCGCAATTTAATGAATCGCTATCGTATCCTATGTCTTATTAGGAGGAAGCTGACTTCCAGCTTCAAAGTTAATCTGTGAATTTGATGCAATCCCATCCGTAGCACAGTAGGTTTTATTTCCGTGAATTTGTTACAGAGTAAGGCGGCCATCTTGTTTTACGGAACTTGATGAAATTCAATCCAATTCATTGAATTGTCTTTAAGGCTGGAAGCTATTTTCAAAGTTTTAAGTTAATCCATGATTTATTCTCTAATATTTATCGTGTTCACAACACATAGGCCTACAGCAGACAGAAGGATGGATCAACGTCAGATAACATTTCTAAGTGTCCCCCCCCCCCCCCTCCTATAGAAGAGGTGGACCAAATTGTGTATTTTTGACATGTAATGCTAGCTTTTAGCTATATTCCATAATTATATGTTCGAAAATACTGTTGTCCTCAACATGCCGAATCCAACCCAATATTCAACGCTTAGTCATGTTGAGTAACACGACAATTTAATGCCAGCGTGCGCCGGCTTGCTATATTTAGCGGGATTGTTTGTTTGGCTTTTTTTCCCTGTTTGATGGGTTGTTGAGGTCGTACGCAAGGGTATTTCGCAGGTATGACGACTATTGTAGGCTGCACATCTATATTCTGCCAAACTCATAGGCCTACCACAGTGTACAACCGAGACGTCACCTCATTTAAACCAACTTGCCATTATCGGAGTCACCTCGTGTGACTCCCTTAGGCTATATCTGAGATCCACTGCAGTATCGAACCACATTCTAAAATAAAATCGATTGTACTCCCTACGTCGATACATTGGCTCTAAGATACATCCGGGCCATCTTGTCTAGCAATTCTTTTTGTTGCTGGTTTGTGGCATACATCGCCCCATATATTGGCGGCAATTAATGCCCGATGTCCTGGCATAGCGTATACGAGAGTTGTCTTAATCTCGCCCACTATAGAAATTATCGCGAGAATACGATTGTATCGAACCTGTGGCTGGCACTGAATTATTACCGGCTCAGAAGTCCGATATGTCAACCACTCATTCTGGAATTAAGATCAAACAAGTATCTCTTTCGTCGAGACCTTCACAGTGATGTTATAACGGTGTATTTAGACAATAGATTAACCCTGTGTTCAGGTATACAACTGGCGCATCGTCAGTGTAAAGTGTTATGTTATTTCAACAATAATTGACACTAGTACAACCAAGATGTGAAGCGTTTCCATAATGTTGGATAGTTCATTTTCTTCCAGTGCTAAGTAAAGATAGCATTGCTGCTTTTCAGACAAACTGCCCTTAGCCAGAGGGCGAAATGGTATTCTAACAAAGCGTTAGCCTTACGTAACTAAGTCCGGGGAGATAATTAATAGGCCTGTTTGGTTTCCATGAGATTGGAAAGGTCCGTGTCTTAGAACAGCGATTTACTTTTGAGCTGCACAGACTACAATTACATATAATTTTTTTTTCTTCACATTAACATTCGTTTTCTTTCAACAAGTATTTGCAATGACATTTATAACTCTATGAGTTTTTACAAGCTCACGTGCATATACTCTTATAATTGAGCTGTGTGTGATGAGTTGTCGCCCCTTTTCCACCCAAAGGTGTAAATGCAATGGCAAGCGCTCGTGTTTATACTCGGTCGTTTCGTTGATGAGTCTTGTATAACTAACTTTATATCATCATGAAGATATTTTGTTGTTGTACTGTTTCATCAAAAATGTGAGTCACAATTAATGCCATATAATTCCAAATTGAACAGAGAAAAAAAGAAATAGTAGCAACGATTCAATGCAAAGGCTATAAGTGGGAGATACATAACAAATCAAATTGCATCTTATTTTACCGTATCGATCAGGCAATACAAACATTCGTATTCTCTCAGTCATGAAAATGTAGTTGCTTTGCAACTAAGTGAGCTAACGCATAGCGTTAATATCGAATAACATGGGCCCCCATTACCTTAAAAGTCTTGACGACAGAGATAGAATACAACTCGAAAGGCAAACCTCATTAATAGAGGAAGATTACCAACAAGGCAAAATACGGATTGACAATACCCGAGTCAGCTCAATGCTTTTCTATAACAGAAAGATGTCTTAAATGCTGGAAAAAATGAAATTTATATTGAGGCACGTTGTGGTCGGTCGTCTTTTTTATTTATTGCAAGTAATTGTACCGATTACATAAGTAGCTTCTATAATTATATTAACTTTAAACAACGATTGGTCCTGAGGACTTATCTAGCAAACAACATGTCGATAGATTTTGGCCTTTGGATTCCACATAAAAAGCTGAAGCCTTGTTATTGACAAAGTCACTGGTGATTCCTCGTGGCGACAGAATGAACAATTTAGCAGCAGTTTAGCAAGCACGCAATTATTTACTAATCACAGCCACATGAGTGCACAGTTAATCCGGCGATGAAAAAGCGTCACACTGATCGATAACGTATGATTTCTAGCATGTTTGTAAAGTATATTTATACATCAGTAAATCGTGCAAAATCACTAAATGCCAAACAAGGCTATTTTTTGTTTTTTTTTTGTTTGACTGCGGTTAACTCATGGAAATGGCATTGGTGCGTGGACGTATTGTTTGTTTATTCATTACAACAGGCCAATATGAGCCGCTAATGATAACAGGTAAAGATTTAAATTATGATGATAATGATTAAAAATAAACTTCTATGTAATGTCTTTGGGAAGCATTTACCCAAATGAAAATCCAGTGTCGTTCTGACGTGAGCCTCTGCTGCCCATACGGTTAGATCGTTGGTTTTGTTAACCAGAGACTTGAGCTTGATTCACAATGGTCGCAATCAAAATCGTCCGTTTCAGCATTAAATATATTAAACTACTTACATTTTATATACAATCACGCGTGCGTAAACTCGAACGAGTAACAACTTCTTCACATACCTGTCACTGTGACCCACTAGTGGATTCTAACCTGGGAGTGGTATATTGAGGAGGGTCACTTGTTCGACACGCCAAATACTAATTTTGAATACATCAGTGGAAATCAATAGTATTGGCATTGTCGACCATTTCACCAATTAGTGCATATTTTAGTGTACTCGTTATCGAGGAATTTATTGCTGTATCGTGTATGATTTGAGGCAATAATACTCTAAAATAGTTATTTTAAATAGTCAAAAGTTGTTTTAGGAGAGGGCTTTATATATAGGTCGTCGACCAATACATCATACCTTCCATCTTAGTACAATAAATATTGCTTTAATCAGGTCGAACTGACGTCAACATGTCCGACACATGCGGTCAAGAAAATAGAGCAATGGTTTAAAAGACGTATACTACTGACCAAATGACACATATCTGTTGTTGTCCGAGAATTGGTCAAGCTACATGACCGGATAACCTAACGGATTAGATGCAAGTTAAAATAATTTTTCTTGCCGTATTATCCGAGTGAAGAGTGCTTGGCAAGTATTAAGTAAACCAGATCGTTCTCAAGAATTAGGTTGTCATATTTTCTGTGTATATGTCAGTTCATTTTACTTATCTGGCATTCCACGGCCATGGATACAAAGTCGTCTTTTCTCTGTGGGCAGTTCTTTTGCGTGTAACCATTGACGACACTGGAGCTCTCTTATGTGTTTATTTCACTTCGTAGTTACAGACATAGATCTATTGAAATGTGATCCAAAGAGGTTTTTAAAAACCGTCTGAAAGGCATAGCTGTCAGTTGTAGGGTCAGATCTTGACGTCAACCTCTCAGCGTTCAATATAGGTTAATCTTTGACCCTAAAAAAATTATTTAAAGGGTGATCTTATTTGGAGAGATTTAAATCAACTTGTACATCAGAAAGCAGTTTCTGTGTCCAGCTCATATCTGGTTCGGTACAACTTTTTTAAAACAGTGTACCGCTCATCAGCCCTAAAACGTCTCAAGATGCCGACGATTCCTCCGATGCCAAAGTTAGAACCTGGCTTTCTTGGGCCACAAGCACAATTCAAAGAGTATCAGCTTAACGTTTTCAGTCACACGAACTCTATCATAAGACTTTTTAACGGAAACCAAGTGTGTATCAGGATTGGCTATACCTACACTACCTTAATGGACTTTCGGTTGACTAATGCTGACACAGGTAAAGATGGAAGCAAATATATATACAAGGAGATAGATGATAACGAACAAATTGTTAAATTCAACGTCACTCTTCCCAAAAAAGGATCATGGAAATTGCTCCTCTATGCTCAAATATGTCGTGGCCAGACTTATACTGAACTGAAAAACGTCTTTAACTATCTTCTAATATGCACAAGAATCAGCAAGAAAGCCAAACCCTTTCCTCGTCAGCACAAGGATTGGTCACAGGGATATGTTCTCCACTGTCCGAATGACATTGGTCCTGATAAAGCCGGAAAGGAGGTAGCTTTCAGCCTGGCAGTTCCCGACGTCTTCGCAGTGGCAGTGGTCGTCGCTCAAGAATGGACAGAGCTTACGCGTATGTCTCAAGAATCGAGCGAATGGTCAGGAAAAGTGTTTATTCCTAAAAAGCTTTTCGGCTACGGAGAGCGCTTGACAATAAATGTGAAAATCGACGAGAATTCGCCGTCTTATCCTACAGTGTTAGAGTATATCCTCTAGTACAACAGTGCTAGTACAAACTATTGGAAACAAAGAAACAATTGTGTCAAAGTCATCAATAATTATTCCTGTAAATATTTTTGTATTACGTTTTTATTTATTTTACAAACCAGTATTTAATTTGTCGTCATAAAACGCTGCACTAAGATGTATTTGTGATTCGCTTGCCAAGTAAGTAACATGACTAATTTCACCTGAGATCCAGAAGTCCACCGAACCGTTCAGTTGTTCAAAATGCACATGTTTTAGTTTATTCTGACTGTACATACTTTTTAAGGGTTTGTGTTCGTGGCGATATTTGATATTGACAACCGTGAATCTCGGTGGATGTAATATTTTGTTAATTAGCTGCTGATAGAAGATATAGACTGTAAAGCTTCATTATTTTGTAGTCAGGTTGTCAACGACCTTTTTAAATGCAGCAGCGGAGGGAGCTTCATTTTGCCCTGGTGTCCTCAGAGCTAATCAGCAATATGAAGCCAATCTGTTTGTGATCTAATTGTATTATGCCCTGAGATTGACCTGTCTTGACTATGTTTGTTGTCAGTGGCGTTACGGGTGGTTTACTTCACCCAGTGAGCTGACCACTCTCGACATGTGAGTGAAATAACCGTAAGTACGACGTTAAACCCTATTTAAACAACCAAACCAACAACAATATAAAATCATAATTCTCGATCCTATTTTGAATAATTTTCAAAGCATTAACAAAATAATAAAAGCATGTTTCTTAAAAAATATCTATTTGTGGTTTTATTAAGATCTGTAGTATACGTTCTTTAGTAATGTCACTGTTGACTTTACCGCATAAGTATATGTCTGCCAATCTTCGTGTTAGAGTTAGATTGAGCGGGTGTTACCACATGAATTGTTTATTCCCATACCGACCGGTCACCTAGGCTGTGCTGGAAACGTTAAAGCACGCCATATAGAATGGCGCGTTTGCCATTATCACAACTTTTCACAAGGCATTTAACCACATTTTTTCAGCAAGGAGCTCGCTTTCTTAACGATTTAGTGTGGATACGTCAATGACTTTACAATCATTAACTTTAGCCAAATATGGACACTATAGTTTAGTGTAATGGAATGGAAACGCAGAAATAACTGAGTAGCTAACACCGAAGGACGCAGTCTCATAAATGGCTAATGTTAATGGTCGAGGATTTTATGGGTCAACAGATTTTATCGGTCATTGCCATTAGCTATTCTGAAGAGCTTTACGAGATCCCTTTGGCCGAGGTTGTCGCCTAATTGTCACAGCGCCTGTGGGTCAGCAATGTTATAAGAAACACTTCAAACAACTGATCTGGTGGAAAATCTTTTCCGTCAAACGGAATCACCACATATAGCGAGCCTAATATTCGAGATATTCCCAAAATATACATTCAGCAAAGGAAAAAGATATAAGGAACAAAAAATTATATTAAAACTCATAGTTGACCATATTAGTTAAAAATCACGGCGAAGATGGTCGAGAACGCACTTGCAGCTCAGTAGAGGTTGAAACCCGTCCGGGAATCGAAACCATGAGACGCAGAGTTAGGCACCGAATCGCCAGCAGTAAATGCCGGCTACCTAGGCCACTCAGTCAATCGGCCTTCTATCCGTCCGGGAATCGAACCCAAGACTGAGTGGTCTGGGCGGCCGGCATTTACTGCTGGCGATTCGGTGCATATCTCTGAGGGTCGTGGGTTCGATTCCCGGACGTGTTTCAACCTGCAAAATTTTCTGAACTAGAATCTGTTCAAACTAA
>JAVFBX010202736.1:0-12506 GCA_034783855.1 Mopalia kennerleyi | reverse complement strand
GTGATGATACTAGCACTGCCTCCAAGTTGACGGAAACAACGACGAGAGGATGGAAATAATGCTAGCGTCAGCGCTGAAACTTTGCATGTTAATACATATAGAATGCTTGTTATGTTAGTAATAGTTATGGTTGATCGCCTAGACTAGGTCTGTCTGTTTCTTTGCTTTAGATCGTAAATGTTTGCAAGTATTTGACCCACTTGAAGAGATCAGCGAACGTTTTCACAATATGAGCATGGCATGCTTGCAATGTCCTAATCCCCACGTGGTGTCTCATTTCACTGTCAAGTTTTTGAAATTCTAAACTAAGTCAATGCGATATCCTTCTTCTCCAAATCCGAAGCTTTGTAGGAACCAGACGATGTGGCTCTGACAAATCGAGGGGGTAGTTTTGCTAGGGTTCCGCCAGGCTTTTCACGTCATTTAAGCAAGGAACAATGTGAAATGGACAATCCGACGCCATTGAGCTGAAATACCCTTTAGTACGACGTTAAACCCCAATCAGATTAATAAACACCAACAAACCGGAATCGCGGGCTCAGTATCTTTATACATCCTTTGAAGGTAAATGGAAGCAATTATACTACGCGCAAACGTTAATGTAAACCGCCGGATAGCTCGCACTAAATCACTAGCGGATTCATACCAAATAACCTAACAACCCGACGCCTTTCGTTGCTTAAATCACAATTAAAATACAACTTTATTCATATTTTCATCTTCAATGTGTTTTACATAGAAATGGGTGACCTGTTAATTGTTGTAGTTAAGTATGTACAGTAAGTCTAGAGCCGAGAACGCTGCAGCAAATTTGAAAGAAGATCTATCAGAATTATCTTGTTCAAATCTGCCGAATGCTTAGATATCATCCAAGGTTAATTTCCCCTCGTCAGTGGTCGAGGATTTCCGACAGATGAACGACAATTCCCTATTTTACACTAGTCTCTATATTTACATTTTAAGTCAACAAACTTTATGAGCATGACTATTTCCAAAGCATATATTTACCCACTTTTTAACAGTTTGATTTAGGCCTACAATCCTTATAGGATACCCATAGTGCGATGAGCTTATTCACGTGAGACCTTGAAAAGAGTTTAGACAGTTTAAAAACGCCCGAAGTACTTACAAAGCTCTTTGACACACAGCAGTTTCGTCTATCTAGTTTAATTTTATTACCAGTACAACGTTGACTATCGCACAGAACCATGGCGGTTGTTATTGAAGTTTTGTTGCTTAATTTGTTTTTATTTCACTCAACGCTTTGCGGGCGAATGGACACAAGTCCTACAACGCAGTTATATCATTCGGTTTTTTTGGATGCCGGTGAAAATTTTCATCTGTCCTGGGACTTCGACGAAGATAAAATTATCTTTGAGGTCAATGTAAGAACTCTCGGCTATTTTGGATTAGGCATCTCTCCTAATGGCGGGATGAAAGATTCTGATATCGTCATTGGTGGATTTCGGTCAGGCATACCTTATCTACAGGTAAGTGCTTGTTAATAAATATACACTCTTAAAGGGTTCTTCGGAAAAGACGATGGTTCCAAATAGAGCCATTTGGTCTACGACAAAAAGGTTTCTTGGTTTTGGAGAAAAGAGAGATATAGTAGCTACAGTTAGAAAGGGTATACAAAGCCACAAAGGGTTGCGCCAGAACAATAAGCTGAAGAATCTATATTTTAGGGAACGGGGCTTCCTATCCAGTTGTTGCTGTTTGTCTTTGTACCTTAACCACACTATACTACGTCAAAATAAGATGTAATGTTGTTGTTGTTTTGACCTAAGCACGAAGCAAGGCGGTTTTATTTGCTTCTAGACTGTTGGATGGGTTACCTTATACAAGTATCCGATCGGTTAGAAGCGAGCGTACCAATGAGCCCCTGGCTTACGGTCAATAAAAGAATTTGAATTTGAAAAAAAAAATCCTATTACCCCGGGGTGTCCTCGTGGCCGTAGGCGGCCAATATGTAAGACGCGGATCGGTTTGTGATGTCTTTGCAATGTGTTTTATGGTTGCTTTGTATGGTCTTTGCTTGTTGCTAGGGACAAGGGTGGTTTCGTTCATACGTAAAACCGACACGCTATCATATGAGTGAAAAAACCTTGAATTCAACGTAGAAAGCCTACCTAAACAAAGTCAATCCTGGCATCTGCTTTGGAGGGGTGTGATATTTTTTGATAAAATTAAAACACTGTAGTTATAGCCCCATATTTGTCTTCTTAACTTGCTTCTTGTAGCCTCTGTGTGCCTCTGTTTTGTCAATAGGCCTTCTTGTGACCTGGAATGTGTGCGTCTCTTTTGTCAATGCTTGTGTGCTGTATTGCGTATTTTCGTTCATACAAAACATGCATAGGCCTACTGTGTTGAATTTTATTCCTGTCAGAACCTAAGCCCTTTGTGTGTGCGTATTTTGATGTCAGTACAAGCGTACTGTTGTTTATGTCTTGTTTTTCTCAGTGCATGTGTATTGTTCTGTATGTCTTGTTTTTTGTGAGTATAGTTGTGTACTTTTGTGTATATCTCCTTTTCATCAAGAGTTGTGTACTGCTGTTTATGTTTGTTTTTTGTCAATGTATGTCTACTGTTGTGTATGTGTTGTTTTGTGTCAGTGCATGTCTACTGTTGTGTATGTGTTGCTTTTGTGAGTAGCTGTGCACATTTGTTTATATTTCCTTTTTATCATGAGCCGTGTACTGTTGTTCATGTGTTGTTTTGTGTCAGTGCATGTCTACTGTTGTGTATGTGTTGTTTTTGTGAGTAGCTTTGTACTATTGTGTATATCTCCTTTTCAACAACAGTTGTGTACTGTTGTGCATGTTTTTTTTTTCAGTGTATGTGTACTGTTGTCAATGTTTGTATTTTGTCAGTGCATGTGTACTGTTGTGTATGTGTTGTTTTTGTGAGTATAGCTGTGTACTTTTGCGTATATCTCCTTTTCATCAGGAGCCGTGTACTGTTGTGTTTATCTTAATTTTTGTATCAGTATCAACCTACTGTTATGCATGTCCTTTTCATCAACATCAGTGTACTGTTGTGTATGTCTCCATTGTACCGGTAGCTATGTGATTTTGTGTACATGTATCGTTTCTGTCGGTAGAAGTGTACTGTTGTCAATGTCTCGATTTTTACATATTTTTGCACCAAAACATATATAAGCCTATGTGTGGTGGTCGATACGAAAAATGTGCAAGTCTGCAAAAAGCGGTGGTCCTAATCAACCACCATAAATATATGTATATATATTCTCGCGAGGTTCTAATAATTTCTATAGAAATTTTCTTCAATAGAGCACTAACTGACAGGTTGTATTTACCTGCTAAGCTAAACTATATAAGGGAATCACAGGTGTTCTTATATATGGCTCTACGATATATATACGATGTATATTAAACCATGTCAAGAATTTTTCCAAGCAGGCTGAAACGAGACACGCTGCATGGTAGCGCTCTTGTTTACATTAGGTCGGATGTGGACGAGTCTTTTCAATCACTCTCTGGTATTATGGTTTGTTTGTTTCCATGCGAATTAACGTTGTGTTCAAGGGTATTTCACTTATATGACGACGGATTAATCACTTCACACTTTTCATTGCCTTATTACGGTGGAAACTTCGTAAAAACCACCCCTGCGATTGCCGGCGCCACACCGTGTGACACATATACCTGATGGTCGACAGACGGACTCGATCCAGTGACCGGTCTTGTATTATGGATACATTTTTCTGCTTATGTAATACTGTTTCCTCGGAAACGTGGACAGGGAAAGAGAAATCGTCACAGAACAAAACCCAAGTTTTACAGAAAAATATAATGAAGTATTAGTGATTCACAATACTTTCCGAAATCCGTATTTCCGAAAATCCATAACTTCATATTGACTCCGTATTCCAGCATGAATAAAGCCTTCACCAGGAGATAATTACAATTGGCCAATATATGCGCCATTTTGAAAACTCCAGAGCAGATTTTAAGAATATAGCTTTGCTTTACTATATCTCTATAAACTTACCACCCCTTCTTACATTACGAAATTCCCTTAGCGAGGGAATAGTTCACCAAGAAATCCTATTCAGTTTGCACATTCAATATTTCCTGCGTAAATAATTTGAGTATTACGGTATAATACTGTTTATGACCTGTTAATGTTTTCTTTTAGGCTATAACCGTCTAATATAGGACATGTTTAGGCATTGTTTTCGACCTGGAGCCAAATGTAATTTTCGGGTTATTACTTGAATTCGGACTCTAGGAAGAATGTCAGATGGTGAATAATACACAGGGTCGTATATTAAAGGTGTACTAGAAGATAAGTAGTTTTCTGTGCAAGGATTGGTGTCTTTGTCTCTGTGTAGATGTGACATACCGTTCCCAATATTTATTTAAGGGACAACCACGTCGAAATGTTTTCGTTGATTTTATAACAATATTCCTCGTTTTGAAAGAAAAAACAACCGAAAATAATCTTTTTTTTGTTGTTTACATTTTACTTAGCGCTATTCTCTGCCAGTCGTCAGCCCTATCGTGTAAAGGTGCATTCCCACAGTACCATTTGTAGTAACGACTTTCGGAGGTTCCCCTCATTTCTTGCGCTTTGATTGGTCGCTCATT
This sequence comes from Mopalia kennerleyi, assembly GCA_034783855.1. NCBI lineage: Eukaryota > Metazoa > Mollusca > Polyplacophora > Chitonida > Mopaliidae > Mopalia > Mopalia kennerleyi. The sequence continues at coordinate 7,893 of JAVFBX010202736.1, read as the reverse complement.
CAGTATTATATTTTCCACCAATCAAAATGCCGCAAATTAGGGGAATCTCCTGAAGTCGTAACTACAAATCGCACGTGAGAATGCACCTTAAGCAAATTGTGACGTAAAACCCCCGCAAAATTGTGCCGAATCCCGCACATCGAGATTAATGTACTGTGGACCTATTGTCGAGAATGTAGCTGGTGTCTTTAACACTACTGCGGACAAGTTTATGCGGTCAGGAAACAACGGCTATTGATAGGTACAAATCCATTTGATACAACCGCTGATTAACAAAGGGAATTTTGCCGTGGATGGCTAGAAGAATGGTCCCTTTAAAGTCAATCAATTAGTCGTGTACTTCCCGACAACAGTTTATGAGATATCTGAGTACGTGCTCTGCTGTCTGTAAAATAGCCATCAAAGGATGCATGGACATTCCAACTAGATACAACTGATCGAGGATTTTGATTGGATATTTATAAACAGTCATCCTCGGCAAACCTGACTTACTGCATCAGCGGCTATAACTCAAGCGTTGGAATGTATACAAGCCGCTGGTTCATGAGCGTAGTCTCGAGGAATTTTACTGCTTTTACAGACGCTTAAAAGCTATTCCAAGTGTAATTTCTATTACATCAGTCTCAGTAACTTTTGTCTTATACGAAGCTATTTTTGAAATATGGATGATTACACCAAAATGTAATGCCAATTCTAATATGTCGTCTCTCGGGTATAAACTATGTTTGTCATTTACAGGACAGATATGCAACTGGTCACTCTGAGCCAAAACTAGATGACAGTGACGATTATCACTTAATTTCCGGTTCTGAGAACAACACTCACACCACTGTTCGCTTCTGGAGAAAACTTCAAATCTGTGACGAAGAAGACAGACAGATTAAGGTAGGTCAACAGTGTCAATATCTGCTACATTTCAATATCAGAAGCCAACAAAACACATTTTGTTAAGTTCACTTTTTTCTCGAAAATAAAGAAACTGCAAGATAGGCCCCAATCTGCCATTGATCAAATTTATAACTTTCGGAAACTGACAACTCTAAAGCAGTCGGACACTACAACAATAATCTTTACTTCTTGCTAAGTCATCTTATTTCACATGCGTGGAGTACTTCATAACTAGCGAAAACCTGAAATCGCTCAGTGTAAGAAATAATGAATTATTAAAAATAATATTATATATATAATTCATAATTCCATACATGAGTAAGCTTTAGACAGCCATTTGATATTTGTTTCATATCTCCACACGTACAATACAGCTTTCCCACTTTCTGATTGGCCATTTTCTATTCATTGATACAATTCAACCAATGAAATGCTACAACTTATACGGAACATTTTCTTTTACAACTTGCTAGTGGTGACTTCTCAGTTCCAACAAAACAGTGGCTGACCTGCAGTTTGGCGATTCCAGCTTTTATGAATTACAATAATAATGCTTTGGCAAACTCGGATAGTTGATGTAATTTATTCCTCGCAAGGGGCTCAGATTAAAAAAATACTACCTTCGCTTAATCAATTTGACATCTACAGGTCAATCAGAAAACATCTTCTATTTATATCGGATAGAACAAATTATAATCACAGAATTTATGCTAATCATTGAGTAAAAATTAAAGTAGTCTGAATGACGTCACGTTACCATCACGCGATCTCGCGAAGCTGTGAACATGTTTTGTTAGGTAAAATAACGTAACATTTAGCATTAAGATAATGTTTAATCACATTTGCCTCTTGTTTGAAACACTTGAGACAAAATGTGTTTGCACTCTTTAAGCAGGTGATCCAATCCAACGCGTGTGATTTGTGGACGTATGACCCTTGGAAGGGGGTTTGGGACAAAAACAATGGGTCTCACAGTTTCAAAAAGTGGGTGTTGCATGCAGTCCTTTTACGTGGAAACTATCTGTGTGTGACGTTATTGGAAAGCGTCACTATCATGAACGTTGGGACGTCAGAGCCTTGACAGCCTTGGTGTTTGAATTACCCCCTTGCCAATTTTACGAGACTCGTACAGACTGATGCATATCACTAAGCTACTAGATACACGGATCTATCCAGTACCTTTTTTATATGTGAATTATTTCTGTCTTTCAGGCGGAGACGGTCCGAGTGATCTGGGCTTACCATCAGAAGGATTGGCAGGATGCAGGTTTCCGGTACCACGGAACCCAGAGAGGTTCTAAGAGTATGTTCCTCCTGAATCCACAGAGAGTTGTCCCGGGTCTTCCCGAGGACAGCTTCACCGTCGACTTTCTCAACTCTAAAGTAAGATTTTCTTTGACTAACGTTTTAGTCTACTGTAATTCTTGGAATCCTGTCGTTGCAGAAGTACTTTGGGGATTGGGATTCCCTTTTAAGCAAAACAAAAAATGGTTGGTTTTAATTTAATGGTTTCGTACAGTCAGCTGATAATTCTTGTCTATACCCTCTGTATTCTCAATACGGTCTTAGTGAGGAAGTGAGAGTAAACAAATATTAAATCTAACCTTGACCAGGCCCAGGTATCTTCATTATGAAGCGTATGTTTTACTGACGGTAAGCTTACAGCTGTATCTGACATTTATTTAATGTAGATTGGCCTTTTTAGAAAAATGCAAAACCGAAATTCAATCAGCGTCAGTCGATTGACCTAAAAGTTTGACTTTAAAGCTACTAACATGCATTTATCGCTTACCATCGGCATAAACTTGCGTGTAGTTCATTAGTTCTCTCGCCATCTTTGTTGTCTATTGCCATGCCCCTTTGTTGGTTCTCAGCCACGAGAGTCTCGTGACCAGGATCTGTGTCGCCGGCAAAGGTCCATAGGAAAAGGGTACAGCCTAAATGTCAAACACAATCTCCTGGGATCGGTTGCTCAAAGCTCAGCTAAGTTAACGGTCCGTTAGATGACGTTGCGTAACAATGTATTTCTATTACACCGTGACGTTCATTTCTCTGTGACGCAACTTCATCCAACTGGCTGTTAGGTTAACGGAGCTTTGAACAACCGGACCCAGTTAAGTCAACGGTTCGTTAGATAACGTTGCGTAACAATGAATTTCTATTACGACGTGACGTCCATTTCTTTGTGACTCGACGTCATATAACTGTCTGTTAGGGTAACGGAGCTTTGAACAACCGAACCCAGGGTTGGGTTGTTCAAAAGTTAAGCCAGGCTTAAATTTGTAACGTCACAAAGAAATTCAATTGTGACGTGACATTGTACAACAATGGTTTAAAGTTAATACAGTTTTGAACAACTGGCCCTAGGGCCCGGTGGTTCAAAGCTCTGGGTTGGGTTGTTCAAAACATAAGCTAGGCTTGAATTCGTAACTTCATAAAGAAAATCGTTTGTGGCGTGACGTCGTACAACAATGGTTTAAAGTTAATTCACTGTTGAACAACTGACCCCTGTTACCCTAACAGCCCGTTATATGACGTCGCGTCACAAGGAAATTGACGTCACGTTGTTATACAAATTCAATGTTACGGAACGTCATCTAACGGACCGTTAACTTAACTGAGCTTTGAGCAGCCGGCCCCTAAGCTACTCCAGGCAATCATTTACTTATACGGGCTCGGGTTTAAATCTATTGTGGTCTGGGATAGTTTCCGTTGTCTAAACCCTTATCGGAAACATGAACCACTAAACCAGCCGGCCTTTCCAATCTGGTCTGAAAGAGTGCGCGAGTAAAAATTATGATTTTAAGTTTGATGGTCGCAAAAATTATCGCATTACATCAATTTCAAACAATATCATTTTTTAAATTATTTTTCAGCACAACGTCCCGTCGGACCACACGACGTATTGGTGCCAAGCCTTCGCTTTGGAGCCATTGGAAATAAAACACCATGCGATAAAGGTAACGCTAAACACATGAATAATAATTAAAGAAAGTTTATTTAAAGCGTTGTTTAAGTGGTCAACCACTTGCCGCTCTGACTCAATCACATGACTAACTCTAGGTCAATAAGTACGATTCTTCTTATTGCCTGAAACGGAATTTTGAAAAGAAATTGACGAATTCACCTCCATTCGTAACTGACGATGTCTCAATAATTATGTCACATAATTGGCGATTCTCCTACATAGTTAAAAGCAATTTAGGAGCCATAAATTTGATAATGGAAAAGGCTCACTCACTTTCTGATTATGTTAACGATTGCTCGAACATTTTGTGATATAATTGCCAAGTCTCGTACTCTCTGTTGTGTACTCGATGATACCTCGTACATTTCGTCGTGCGATTGGCAAACCTCGTACACTAAATAATGTAGTTGACAAAGCCTCAAAAATGTAATTTTGTATGCAAAATCTCATAAAGTTAAAAACGTTGGAAGCCTGCAGTGTCAATATAACAAAAAACGTATTAAGGTCTTGCTGAAACGCTTATGCTCGAAATGAACCAAGTTTTTTTAATCGATTGGATTTAAAGTTAGGTATTAAAAATATATGCTGGTGAAAAAAATAATTCGTATTTCTAATTACAAACAGTTAAATTGGAGGTTATAATTAACTTTTCCCATGATCATATATTCAAGTCGCAAAACTTTAATGTCTATTTCTGGCACTTCAAGTTTCAGCAGACTCTAAATTTTTCAAGGCGTATTTGTAGAAAACTATTCCGGTGTTCTGAAAATGGACCAAGGTGTCTAGCAAGACCTAAAGCTCTTAATATTTCTAATACTGGAGATATATTCTAGACACGATGATTAACTTTTTAGCTTAAGATATATCAGGAAAAACTCTAAAGTTGGAATATAATGTATTAATTTAATTGACCCCCCCCCCCACACACACACACACACCCAACCCATTGTTGGTTCCTTTATATTACATACATACATTAACTCCACCGAGTAAAATTACTGTTTATCTTACTTTTAGTTCGATCCAATAATCCAGCCTGGCAACGAGGGTCTGGTTCATCATATTGTATTGTCAGCATGCGATGGAAGCGTGTCCAATGAGACAGTGGGGCTAGCCGACGATTGCTTTGAGGCAACGATGTGGAGTGGCTGTGTGATGAGTATATACGCCTGGGCCGTTGGGGGTGGAGTAAGAAACTAACTCGTTGATCTTTTTCATGTATTATATTACCATACAATCAATATAAGAAACGTGCTACTTGAGCGTTCCTGTCTCGGTGTTTCTGCAAAGAAATATTTATAAACTTTTGTTGGATGAAAAATATTGTAGTTGAAAGACAATAACTGCAACGCAATATTTTTGTGTAACTAACTCTAGAAAATCAAACATAAAATATTTTCTTCAAAACACTTTTCTGGAATTTCGAACGATTTCTTCTGCCACTATTGAGTCCGAATTTCTCATTGACACTATAAATCTGTTGGTGAAGGCCATATTAAGTTTCATGAAAATGACACCCGATTTTAATTCCTATAATTTCAGTCATTTTATTTCCCCGAACACGTGGGGTACCCTTTTGGTCTCGATGATGACCCGAAATTATTCATTCTCCAGACTCATTACGACAACCCAACGATGAGATCAGGTAGGTTGACGTCTGATATATCTGGCGAGACAGCAGGTAATGGATCAGTTGCTTGTAGCGTGGACTGCAAGGCCCTCCTAAATTTATTCTGGCCTTTTGACCTTTGATCATATGTAATTGTTTTTTTTGGTGAAAAAATCGTTCAGGGTCGAAAAAGTAGTTAAGCCCACTTCACACAGGACGCGACCTCGCATTGTCAAAATATGGCGTTTGCGTTAGTTCTCAATATCGACAAACAAAACAAGGAGAGCGCTTTAGATATGATTTTCAACCGTAAGTCTTCTATTTTACAGAAGAGCGTATAGGTTATCTCCCTTTATTATCTTATTACTATAATTCGGATTTTATATTCTTTTTTTTCTATGATACGCTTTACGTTAAATGATTTTACGCTGGTACAGATTTCATGGATGCTTCCGGTATCCGCATGACCTTGACCCGGACAATACGGAAGTACGACGCGGGAACTTTAACAACCGGCGTTCTGTCTTTACCGACACTGCTTATTCCGCCATTTGCTGAAACTTTCAAACTGAATGGATATTGCACGGCTGATTGTTTAGAACAGGTGGGTAGTGCATTTTTTTAGAACAAATGTTTAAAGATGAACGATAACGGATGTAGGGTGGTCAAGCTTGCGTAAATTTTACGTTTAAAGATTGAAAATTACCCTCCTTTGCAAGAGTTTTCGGTGTTTCTCGTCGCTGCCGTGACATATATCACCGAATAAATGCCGAATATTAACAAGCTTAATCACTTATAAATGAATAAAAATGTTAAATTTTATTTTGACCTACATAACACAATTTCACATTTTTATACTTGTAAAAGTAGCGCACTTTTGCAACTTTCTGGTAGGACAGTAATGGTGCGTGTTTATCCCAAAGTTCACAGTTAAAAAGCTAGATGGTACTTGTTACAAAATGACTACATACTCATAAAAATGGGCTCTGTTCTAGACGGCCATTGTCTGAAGTCGGATATAATTTTTTTATTTTTATACAGGGAATGGTTAACGAAACTGGAATCAACGTATTCGCAGCTTTCCTCCATGCACATCTTCTGGGAAGAGCCCTTAAATTACGTCACATCCGGAATGGAGTAGAACAAAGGCCGATAATGAGTGATGACAATTACGACTTCAATTTCCAAGAAACTAGAGTTGTCGAACCTGAAATCAAGGTGCAGAAGGTAAGCAACGACAGAGAATAGCTCCACACAGAGTAGCTTTTGTCATTCTAACAAAATAGTCGAAACACACAATCTACAGTGTAAAGCTACATTTATCGTGGTTTCTATAGCAAAACTATAGATTTCGTTCCATAGGCTAAAGATACGAGGTGCTTATTTCTTACAGTGATCAAGGACGGAGTTGATTAGAAACATACAATCCAGTGAATCCATAGTTAAGAACATAGAATCTTATTAATTTAGTTTTCTCATATCTTGAAGTCTTTTTTACTGTACACGGATAACAATTTTACAGCTTTATATTTTATTTACAACCGCCAATCCAAAATGTTAAAATGTAGACAGGCTGCCCTATCTTGACGCTGAAACGTCATTTTGCTAAAGCGTCATTATTTTATCGTAACGTCATAGCTCCAATAATCCTAATTTGGTGGCGCGGTTATAAAACCGAGTACAGGTAAATTTTCATTTAAATATTCCCAAGCAAGACTTTCTTTTTCTAAAATAAAACTGCGGTTTAAATACGTTGAATAGAGAATAATTCTTAGAAAAAATCTAGACGAATATTTATTAAACAATAGTTAAGAAAAAGCGTTATACTATATCTTATGTTTTAACGTTAGTATTATATATATATTTTATTTCAAGGGAGATAACCTGATCACTGAATGTACATACACATCAGCAAATAAGGATGTTGTCACTTTTGTAAGTACACTCCAATCTCATCGGATCTATTAAATTGGATTGTTTTCTTAGCTCAGTGCTCCATATATGCCTGATTAGGGGATAACGTAGTTAACTGGTATTTGTGACGACACGTAGTGGAGGCACAAATCATTGTTTAGAAGAGGATATGAATGACGTCATCGGTTGACGGTTACATGTGACTAGAGAGCGGGGCCTCTTGTTAAGGAATGCTTGGTAGGCCTATGGTTTGAACATGGTCGTTCCAGAGCTTGTTTTCCGAAGTGTAGCACATCAGAAATAATACTTTCGTTTGTTTCTAAATATATATGTTATACTGATATGTAGACAGCATGTCGGTTCTGTCAGTTCTTGTAACCCTGGGCTTTCTCCGACTCCGCGACCACGGAGTAAAATTAACCCTCTAGGGCCCAGAGCTAGTTTCAGCCACATTTGGAACGGTCATCCAGGAAACAGGAAATGATAAACAAAAGGGTACAATCTACCTCCTCTA
>JAVFBX010202725.1:0-12506 GCA_034783855.1 Mopalia kennerleyi | reverse complement strand
GATGCCATATTTAAGTATATTTAATGGTAACCTTTCAATTGATATAGGGGTTATTGCAGTCCGGAGTATCGCTTTAAAGGGAGTATTGCCTTTCGAAAGCAGTATATATTTTCTTTCAATATTTTTGCACATGAAAAATCGCTCTTTATTTAAGTCCCATACCCGTACTTTAGATTCTCATAGACGCCTAATCTGGTATGTTAAACAACCACAAAAAAAGATTTTGGTTGTCAGCCATATATTATCATCTGACCTCCCCTATTTAAATATTTGGAGTATTTCGGAAAATATTAGATTTATTTATATAGTACAATAGTTTATTGCTTTGGTTAAACACATAAGTCTTGTTTTTTGTATAATATTTGATTGAAGTATGTATTAGAACAAAATTTGTGCGAATTGGTAAGCACATAAAGTCGCTTCAATATTAACACCTATATCGGGGAATTTAGTTATTTACAGCAAAACATCTTATACATTTACCATCTTCATTTTTACAAGGTAACTAAAGAAGAAAACCAGGAACAAAACCTTACTAGAAATCGAACTAATTCACCGACATTACAGTTCACAAAACGAATAAAAATGTCATTTATATTTTTTTAAGACGATGAGTACTAGATGAGAGATACTTGGGAAAAGAGGGAAGGGGTCAACATTTAGCAAAACAAATACACATAAAACACTTCTCCTTTAATATTCTATGAAGCTGGAAAATGACACTGTTGTGTTGGGTCATCCGCCCTGATAAATCTGACCTGGCACCCATCGGAGACCGCCCGGCAGCCTATAGGTCCACCCATCGTACCCGTGTTAATACCAAACCTGCACACCAATAAAATAATACAATTACATGAACACCGAAGCAATGGTTCAACAGACTCTGGTCTGACTTAACAGTGGGAGAACTGGTATTTTAAAACATAGCAAAATGCTTCACATTTATGCGCCCCGTAATATATAAACAAACCATTTTGATTTTATCCGCTGACAAATGTCGATGTTTTTTTGGAGGATGACCAGAATAGGGAGACTGATAACCGGGCCTATTAGCGCATGTCAGTTGGAGCGTTACAGGCTGTAGTAATTTGTGTCATATCTAAGGCCATGTGTGACGATCAAAGTCTGTATGACGATTTAGATTAGAAACCAGGTATAGAGGCTTTTAATTGGCTGTTTAAAAGTAAACAGTGTTCTCACAATTCTCGAAAAACGGGCATTCTTTTATCAGCGGTTGTAAAGCAGGGATTTGTAATATAGCTGATGATTAGTGTGAATACACAAATATGGGTTTGTTAGTGTGGTTATTAACTGCTGGGGTACATTGCATTCATATAAATGAAGTACCCTTGACGGCGGCGTTATGCACCAATTAATCACTCACCGGAATCATTCCGGATTGCATTCCATAACAAGTTATACTTAAACGCGAATTCATGGAATTAAGCAGGCTAGGGCTCTTAAGGGGGTGTATCCCAAAGCCCTAATAGTCTATATGAGTATTAGTGTCATCTATACAACTTTAATCAAAATCGGCGTAGAAGGAGAGTTACTTAGGGTGAGGGTAACCCAAACTTATGTAGTTTTACGTTACAACAGCATTCCATCATTTTGTAACCATCTAGCTTTTCATCGCAGACTGGGGACTTTGGGGGATAGACCAGTGCAATTATATACTGTCTCACCAGACAGTCATGATGGGGCTATACTTTTACCAAAAACCCAGGTGCATACAAATTGTATATTTATACAGCTGCTATTCGCTGACAGAGTCCGGGATCAGAAGTAACTTAAACTATTAAATTTCAACATTATTTAAGAAAGTTAAAATGTGGCGGCAACTCAGCTACACCGATCACGAGATCTAAAATACGAACCGTTACAAACAGCATTTGCATCAAAGGCTTCATCGAGGCATTAAAAGATTCTCTCCCCAACCACGTAAACTTCGAATGATTATACGAGATTTCTCTGGTCTCCTATACACGATAAGTAAAAAATACTTTTTTATGTTTGGGTTCCGTGCCTTATTACGTGTTGCTATTAATCCAACTTACCCACAGGCCTTGAGGCCTAACTCCGAACAAGACACCTTTAAGCAGCTCTCCTTGTCATAGATAACACTGCCAGGCAAGATGTGTACACCTCTCCATTCACAGTACCGCACAATCGTGCCAAATTCTGTTAAGACCCCAAAACAGAACGTATTAACCAATGCCACAAAATATAAGCAAAACGATTCATCAGTTTATCATTAACTTTGGATATTCATATATAACACATTATCAAATACTAGTAATACTAAAGGAAAAAAGAACCGCAGTTCATAAAATGGACAAAACTCCAATAACAATACAACATAAAAACACAATCCGCAGAAAATCATATCTAAATTCGCTCCCCAGTGTTCCATTGTCGCTCTGTTGATATTATGCCCTGTGAAAGTAACTAAGTATACTACAATATCGGGGAGATCATTTAGAGCTGGTTTCAATTAGTTTGCATGTTCGGATGTAAAAATGTGTATCCGAGGGCTTCAAACGACCCGGAAGCTCGTAATTTGGGTTACTTAAATGGCATTGTTTATAAAATTAACTTAAACCAACTCAACAATTGAATAATGAATTGAGTTTATTCCCAGATACCCAAGCACTGTGACGTAAGAGAATTTGTTAACTTTTAAACAGTGCAAGTTTCCATAGTGATTGGGACTAAGACAACTCTCGTCCGCCAATAATCGGAGCGACGTATGCCACAGACCAGCAAAAAAAAAGAAGTGCAAAACAAAATGGCCCGGGTGTATCTTAGTCAATGTCTCGACAAATGATATCAATAAAATAATAATTGGACACAGTGCCAGTAAGTCATGCCACGCGATCTTCGATATTACATGTGGGCCTAATTCACCCCACTTCCGGGTAACGTCAAGGCGGAACGGTATACCCATGTTGTATTAATCCATTTGGCCACTGCTTACCACCATACACAGATTGCAGATACAAGAGTGTCCAATCTGCCCTTATAGTATCTTGAACTCACTTTGTTTAATCGTGTGCATGCTTTAATTGCTGAGTATTGGCAAAAATGTGAATAATGTGCGGCATTATTTCAGGAGACGTCAATCAGATAAAGGGAACTACTCTTCTAACACAAGTTCATCTCACTAACTGCATTCTCTTATATTTCTGGCAAACCATAGAGATACATCTATGTTACCATTTTCAATTGATGTAGTACGGCGATAAACCCCAATCAAACAAACAAACAATCATTTGTTGTAGAAAGTCTATAAACGGCATAATCATCTGAACAAAAATCGGAAGATATGGATGCTGCTTAGATGCGAATACGTATCTTATATAGACTATATAGTATATAGAGATACGAAGTGCAGCAGTACCAAAACTCTAGAAATAAGGCCTGACTTTGAATACTAAATATCGTTGAATCCGCTTGACCTAATTACCACGGAAGACATTTTTAAGCCAGTGTGGTACTGCTGAGATGTGAAAATGGACGTCGAGTGGTCATTTTATGTGTCGGCCTAACTCAAAGTGTTCAAGGAAGAAAAAGAGAGGGTTTAAACCAGAGTAAGACCATGCAATTTTTATATATTGAAAGATAAAGTGCTGAACCATGGCAGCGTTCTGCTATTTCTAGCGTTTAGGAAGCTTCATGTTGCATAGCTAGGATCCTGCTAAGCCTGTTTGTCACCTTAAATATCAGTTTAACGAACCAAATTATCATTTAATGTCGTTTTACTTTAGGCGATGCAAATAAGGCTTTATATTACACAACACAATTATAGCGCATTTCCTAACACAAAACTCGTTTATTTAAGTAACGTTTCTACACTTTACTTTGTTAGAATCCAGAGTATGCAAAATAAAGTGTCGAAACTTTGATTAAATTGAGGATTTCTGCATCGGAAATATACTTTTACTGTGAATTATTTAAAACATTTGAGTTTAACATTTAAGTACAGATATACGGTTATAATGGTCATTAGGATTGGTGACATTCTTTCAAAAGTGTCTTTTAAAGTGATCTTTATTGACTTACTCCTAAATAACACGTTAAAAGGACTATTTGTGTAAATTGAGGCTGGTATTTTGTTTACTGGGTAACAGTTTCCATTTTTGACATTCCTAGCGTGTTCCTGGTGTACCTTTTACTATGGGGTTCTCCTATGTGTATGTAGGCAGATGGGAATAATAGAACAAGATGTGACTTAAACACACACATGGAAGTCATCAGAAACAGACCCTAATATACGTGGTATAAGGAGCGAGGCGCTCGGTTACAGGCAAGAAATGTGCTACTGTTTACCTTCTTACGTACACACCGGAAAACCAAAAATCTCAAACTGGTGTTTTTTCCACAGGATGGTAATGCGTACTTATTTGCCAGTCCGTAGCATGTCGTCTAAGAGAACATGTCGACAGGCGCCTTCCCCGTAGATTCCCGGTATTTATAGCAACTTTCTGAACTGGTCTAGACATGTTTAGGTCGGCTGGAGCCCCCATACAGTAGCCATCTTACCCGTGATTTCTTGTTGCACTCTTGAAGAAGCGCAGAATCCGGTCGTATGGTCAAATAACAACGCACTGAGAATAAACAAAGCAATCTCCATCACCATTCTGGTACATCGCCCCATTGAGTAGGGTTTGATAAATTCAACAACTTTTATATATACTGCGTCTTCTCCTGTATCACGTTCGCATCATTTTCACTGGGACATGTTGGAAACGACCAAGTCGCCATTGTTGTTATCGCCACTGAGCCTGCGCGTAGCTACTGCAGCTGGTCGTAACGCCGGGTTAAGAACTATACTTAAACCACTATACTATTCATGAAGAAATTTTGCAGAATTGTCGGAAAAAATACTGCATGAAAATAAAATATTGAATAAAAAGGCTTGAAAGAACACAAAATGACGCTATCATAATATCGTGGGCTGAGATTTGTCTCGTTCTGTGTCATTGCTTGCCAAAAGGAGCAAACAGCTTTTGGAATTATATATTTCCTTACACAATTCTCTCTCATCATGGCTCCTATCAGTTGTTATGACTTATGTTTATACCATACTATTCATTGGTTAGTGTCTGTACCTCTGAATTGCAAGTTTGTAATAGGAGTTATTCCTTAACGCATACCGAATATCCCATTGGTTACATATTTATCACATTCTTTATATACCATATAAATTAGCATTACCTTCTCTCGAGACGTCTGTATGTTACCCAAAACAACCCGAGATTAAGATCTAGTTAGAAATTTGTCTTAGGGAGTTTATCTAGAACTCGAGATAATTCGTCAATTTTAATTAATCGATATCCCTGTGCAGTGTAATATATAGAAATATATATAATACTTACGGACACAAACCTCAGCATGCATTTAGTTTAATTCTTCTCGACCCAGATGCCATTTCAATTTTCCAAACTTTAATAATGAAACCAGTTAATTCCCAACTTACGATATAACTGTTGAAACAATGAGGGTGCTCAATATTTAGCTCAAATAAACGAAAAGCTATTTAAATTTTAGGAACAGCTGAGCCTGAACTATTACCACAACTGGCAAGGCAAGGTGTCATATTGCCAATTAAAAATGAGTGTGCATTTAGAGACCAGTCCACGCTCAAGTCGGAAAAACACCCAAATGGTTGAAAACGACGTCTATATACATTGACACGTTACGTGAAAGTAAACCAAAACTTCGAATCCGTGCAAGTCGATCGACTTGTTTTGTAGCAGTAACTGGAATACGAATCCAGACCGCGGGATTTTTCATCATTGAAATTCAAAAGTGAAACACTAAAGTATTGTCTATGCCACAGGTATGAATTTAATGGCAGTGGCATATAAAGTAAATATCCCATCGCATTTATATAAAGTTTGATTACGCCCTACATATATCCTTTTAAATTTACTGTTTGTATATATATTGAACTCTTTGTATATATATTTCTAATTGCAATCACACTGACACAGGGATGTGGATTAATAAAATCAATGAATCATCTTATGTTCTTGATAACTCCCAGAGTTTCTTAATAAACCTTAATCTGGAGTAGTGTTATGGGTAACCTATGGGCATCTCGAGAGAAGGTAATAACCATTAATATGGTGTATAAAATATTGTTAAAAATGTAGCTAACAAAATATTCGGCACTGGTTATGAATATATCAGTCTACAAATTAGTATTTCAGAGATACAGAGATTAACCAACTTGCGTTATCTATAGTTGGTGTACGTACGGCTGATCATATCGCATTCAAACAAATTGCTTGCCATTGAACCCTGAACATGACTAAAAATTGTTCTAAAGGAATATTTTGTACCAGGAAATTGCACGTCAAAGCTATTTATGAATGTCTAAATGTTGACAGCCTCGTTTGTTGAATGAAAGGCTGGTGAAATACATAGTGACAGATCTTTCACCAAAGGGTGTTTAAGAGCAGTAACATGGTGTGTGTTATATGTATAAATATCTCCTGGTCTATAAATGTACGCAGTGGTATATTCATTATTCCTGGTTTTAGACTAGTATATATAAGTATAGCTGTTATGAATGTAGCAGTTTAGAAGCTTTGGCCCTGATCAGTGTTATTTTAAGTGAAGTTAACTTACCATATGCCCTTTTTTCCCCCGAGTAAAGGGATAAAAATAGTCCCCTCCAGTACATAGCGGGTAATCGCTTAACACATGTGGCGGAATGTTTTTTCTTGGATACTTGGATATAATTAGTTAAGTACGCCAGAAATAGTTCCTCTTGTACCACCAAAATAGAGCAGTCTTGGACGAGTTACCCGTGGTCTGTGGGTGAGTGGGGATGGGGGACGGTGGGGTGGGGATGCACACCATTTACCAAAACCAAATAATAAAGTGTGGAATTCGGACTCAGGTTAGGTATAATCTTATATTATAGAGAGATACATCCAAAAGGTCTTTTAACATATTATGGCCAGACAAGTGTTGAACATGGTAATATAATTTATCAGTTACAAGATATATCTCATAATCTGTATCTAGCATTAGGTCTGTTATTAATTAGACAAAAAATTGTCCCTAAACTTTAAAAATTATTTTCGACATTTGGTTCTATATGTTCAGTTGTTTATGGAACATACCCATGTACAATGTGCGGGGGAGGGGGGGAGGGGTTCAAGGGAAAATTTAAAATAAAAATTAAATTAAACAGGCGTATAATCTGCGTGTTCTCAACATAAGTCATACAATGTTCCTAAATCATGTTTTTGACTGGTTGCCCTGTTTCAATTGACCTACTTTAGTTGCCAAGAAAAAAACTAAAGTTTTGGTACTCTTTGGCCCCGGTTTATCATGTCATGAAGACGAAAATATCAGACTTGTAATGAAGCAAATCAAATACGGCTCCAGTTTCCATTTTATGGTTTGTCTCTAAATTATATACCCATTTGTTTTCCACTTACACTGGTAATATAATCCGATTCACCTGAGCCGTTACGTTGAAAATAACGGCGTTATTTTTGAATGGGGAGGTGTGGGCTAAATTAAGCCACGGTGAGTTATTTTAGTTTGTTTATTTGGCTACTGAAGAGGTATAGCTTATTGCATAAGTGATTCAATTTCTGCCAGCGATGCTTCTGCGCAGTTTCGAGAAAATATGCAATTTAAAAAAACAATAACAAGACGTGTTGGTTACGTAACCCTGCTTATACAGGCCAATGTGATTTAAAAAGTCCATTATAACACAGAATATAGGTAGGAACATTTAATAAACATATATTTTTTGTTGAACAGAAAGAAAACATGGCTTGTCTCCCCCTGAATTCGATCTCGGGGCTGTGACTAGATATATATATGAATATTATTGGAATGTTCGGATACTAAGGATTTCAAATATAGAACTTTGGTGAAGATTCAACATGGAATTGCATTATACAGCGATATGTAACAGTAAGCTTTAGCCTTGATTGGCCGATGAAATCACGAACTCTCTCGCAGAGCGCGGGAACTGGCGATATGTTATACTGGTTTGCAAGCGAAGAAATACTTGAATTCACTCGTTAATAATTCTATTTTGCAGTTGCTATCGAAAATAAAAATGCTTAAATATGTAAACGACTATCTTTAATTCCGTAGAAAGCATTCTTATAACTCGCAAAAAGTCGCATTTGGGTCAAAAAATGATCTAATGTAAGGATAAGGATAAGTATACTCTGGTTTCAATACGGCAGAAAGTATGATTATTCCTTATATTACAAAATGGAAGAAATTAAGGAAAAAAACTCAAACTTTTTGAACAAGCACAGTATGGGTTGTTTTGTTCCGGGTTTTGTACTCCATTATATGTTGCTGATGTTTACTGGATGTCAGTTTGGCGAGTGTGTGAACACGGAAGTCTCCTATGCAGTTCTAGGAAATGATCCGCATTCTCTCTTCAGCCTTTTCTCTTGTTTTTCTTTCCAGCAATCTGTTGAGTAATTCGTGTAAATATTTATATAAACTTTGAAATTCGTCCTTGTGGGTCTTATCATAAATAAATGTTTTCACATCTTAAAATTGTTGAAAGTACTGTGACACAGGTCAAGTACTGCATAAGATTGCTATGACTTCTCAGACTACGTGCTTGTCAACCATCGAATGCTTGATAGTCTAATACACTCTTAGACATAATTACCCATATAAAACCATTACGGTCTTGCATGGACTCTTCGTCGATTTTCATAAAACCTGTTGTATTTAGTCGATTATGCAGAAGAATAAAAAATATGTACGATACATATGTATATATTTTTGGAAAGCTTGAATTAATACTCGGGATCACAAATATGTGAATCTGATGAAAATCCGATTATTATTTCTAAAAATATTGCAAAATGAGTAAATGTCCACAGAAAAAAAAATGCATTTTTCAGGCTTTCTTTTCGAAGTGCAATAATGGTAGGACCAATCTAATTAAAATTAGATCTCAAAAATGCTCCCCGGGTTTTTTTTGTCGTTATATTGAGATCTAAGGCAATCACTCTACTAATGCTGTTCAATTAGGTCAAGCTAACTGGGGTACACGAAAGGTCACAGTTTCAGTTGTCCAATACAAACACAGATAACACGGGGCCGTGTAAACAACGAATTCAGCCAAAACAAGCAGAAGTTGTCCGATTTTCATCTGCGTTAATGTTATAGGCCGAATATAAAAAGGGAAAAATCACATTCCACTCAAAATTTATTTTTTTAATGGTGTTTGTTGATTGTGCGTGCATGTATCCGTTGGTCATGTAAAAATACAGTCGGAAAACTTCGGTTCGTCGGTGGAAATCTTGGGCTTTTAAAGACCAGAATTGAGAAGCAGCTCTGCGATTGGTCAATTTAAGAAACCAATTGACACTGTAGGTGGGGTGATTGCGTTAGACCTCAACATAAGCGACAAACAACACAGGGAGTGTTATGGTTTGGGCTATAATGTTTTTTAATGTGTGAAATACTGTTTATTTTCAGAAAGTACAGGACAGTTCAAATCTTGCTGATAAAAACTATGGGAAGTTAAAAGTTGAGAGTGATAGACTGGAGGGCTACACTAAGACCTGTAACTGGTGGATTTGGATCATGCTCATTCTAGTCACTCTAACCTTTCTCTGGATGATCCTATTCATGAGATTGTTTTCTAAAAAACTTTGATATATTTCTTTACAGTTATTATTTAACAACATTCAAGGTGTTTAAATATTTATGGTGTCAAATATTATGGAAACGGGACTATCCACACAGTGCTATGTGTATTTCTAGTAATAGTGTATCAACCAGGAAGTGGGGGGTTTGGATGGCTCTTGAACCACCAAGGGAACGGACATATTTTTGCCATCCAAATACAGAGCAACTTGCAACTTCAGTGCTGATTTAAAGTTTGTCTGGGAAGGACCTTGGGTCATCACCAATGTAGGACATACCTGTATGCAGGATTTTGAAGATTATTCGTTTTTATGACATATGTACAACGTCAAATTAACAGCATTGATTTACATTTCTGGGTCTCCAATTTATACCACAAAATTGAAAAAAATTATTAAGAATTTGATGTATTTAGCAAACAATGACAAGACAAATTTAAGCAGTCCATGAGTCCAGCACAAAGAGTTTCAAACAGTCAAAGTTCTATTAGTTCTTGTGATTTCCACATTGTCTGGGGCTATTACAATGTTGTCTTTACTTGGCACTTGAAAGTTAGCTCTCTTACAGTTACCATTTTATAATACTGCTAATGTCAATCACTGTTGTTATATGTCATATAAATACTCTTGAGTGCTGAGTAAACAACTATCAATCAGACAATAGAATTTAATAATGTAAGAATGGACTCTACCACTGTCTGTTTCATGAAATCAAGCACTTTTATAAAATGTTGCATGACAATAAAATCTCATTGGATATACCTACGTCTATAGTTTAACATGAAGGAATAAGATGATATAATAGCTGATACATATGATAGTTCGTTGTCATAGGACATTGTGTGAAAGTGACCCGCGGATTGGATCTTCCATTGTATGTTGTGTGAAAGTGACCCGTGGATTGGATCTTCCATTGGACATTGTGTGAAAGTGACCCGTGGATTGGATCTTCCATTGGATGTTGTGTGAAAGTGACCCGTGGATTGGATCTTCCATTGGATGTTGTGTGAAAGTGACCTGTGGATTGGATCTTCCATTGGATGTTGTGTGAAAGTGACCCGTGGAGTGGATCTTCCATTGGATGTTGACGTTACAATGAAGCAGTGTGCCTGATTTACCCCATCTTCCCTAGGCAAGTCTTGTGTCTCCGCGAAGTTCTGTCTCTGGAGGAATAGAGTTTCACGTCAGACCTTGCCTTGCCTAGGGAAGATGGATTTACCCTGTCACAAGTAGAGTTGAGGGCACCACAGGTCTCTCATATTAAAGGTATTCCCAAATGGGTTTTAAATCAGATTTAAAGTGACTGAATTAGAAAGATAATACTATTAACTATCTGAACAAAAAATCCCACATTTTTCTAATGCTTCCAATTTGTTTTATTCACTTACAAACCTGCGACGTTTCATATAACTCAATTGATACAACTCATTTGAGCTGTGATGTAATCAGGGGAAACCCCCTTATCCCAATCTGTGGCGGATAATGACGAGTCCATATCGGATATACACAAAGTTTTACTAGAATCGGATATACAAAATAGAGAATGTTCTATAACACACTCTTCTTCAGACAGCGAATTTAGTGATGAAAATTTCTCTGATGACCAGAATTATTTTATGAAGGTAACGGAAAAATGTTTGATACAATTGGTGGAACAGAAACAGATAGACTGTAAACTGCTCTGGACTAGAATTTGTTCTCAGAAAGTGTTATCCCAAAATAACGAAAATACTGTTCGCATAGAAATTATCCCATGCTAATATGAGCCCTAGGGCCTAGGTCAGCGAAAGTGACGCAGGCAATTAAAATTTAGGATTGGATATTATATCAAACTTTCAGTCCTTAAAGTTTCACACAGTAAATACAATGAGACACATACTCAAGGCATTCTGTCTATATTTATGATGGTCGATGCGGAAGACCCTAAACGGCTCGAAAAAATCTGGAGAATAACAATTAAAATGGTGGCGATGTTTCTACAGAGACCAGTCCAGCCGGGCAGTCCTTTGAGGTTATTCCCTGGTAGCTTCATTTGAGAATCCCTAAGCTGTCACTCTTAATAAAAGCTGGATGTTTGAATCCAAATTACTCCACAAGTACGCCAAATTTTTTAATGATACAAGTTGCAAATCTTTCAGTGAATATTGGACTATTTTTTTTAAAGTTTTCTAGGTATCCACCATTTGGGAATGGTGAAATCGTCTAAAGTTCTATGTGAAACATAGATGACGCACTAAAACATGAATTTGTATATTTTCAAGAGATAAAGTAATAGATGAATCTTAATTTTAGTAGTATTTATCCTAGTATGGAAAAATGGGATTTTTTAGGGAAGAGAAATGTGATAGTGATTAATATACGTGTATTTATTAAACTGTTCAAGTTTTGTTAGTTCCGAAATAAATTGTCACCGGACTCCAAATTGTTATTTTGAAAGTTTGATTTATATTTCTGAAATTCATCCTTCAAGCTTTAAATCTCTTGTTCACTTTTTTATGTAATAGAGTGACAATGTGATTTTGTAGCTGACTTTTGTTCTATAATGGTTGTGCTTGAATTTTTAATTTATTTATTTTCTGAATTAAAGATTTTCAGTTTTTCAGCCATTTTGAAAACTCACCTGTGATATTAAATAATCTATGCCAATTAAAACAAACTATGCCCTCTCGATTCAAATAGAAAGTTTGGTATTGGTGTGTTATAGACTGTAATGGATTTTAGTTAGGGCAACAGAGCAAGCTGTAGGAATTGGATGGAAAGGGGGAGGTGGTCTGTTAGCTTATCGAGACATGCACCTGTGATATAATTAATATCCTTCTAATTGAGGCAGCCCCGTGGGGGAGCGGGTTG
>JAVFBX010202714.1:0-12506 GCA_034783855.1 Mopalia kennerleyi | reverse complement strand
CAAGGGTGCTACTGATTGGAATTGTCTTTTAAATATGGATAAAAAATAAATAAATTATAAATACATGGATGTTCACGCCACAGCGTAGCCAATGTGGCGTAAAACACTAATCAATCAATGTAATAGTTACAAGTATTTTAATTTGCGGCTTACGTTAAAAATACCTTTGACTGATCAAAAACTGGCAAAGTTTCCCAATGTGCACCACAATCCCAAATATACAGTTATATATGCTATACTCTTGAAGGATTCGGCTCACAGTGGGTTTTTTTTAAGAGTGCATGCCAACCATTATATATCGTGAATAAATGAACAGAGAGAAAATTGCCTCCACCGGGACCTTTGGGTCACAGTACTATACTGGCTGAGCTACAGAGGTGTGCATGACTGAGCGAGTTTACTTGGCGTCTAACGTTGAAGTACATGTAGTTTAGCACGAAAGACAGTTTTAAACCGTATAAAAATCGTGTGTCCGATTAGGTCGGATACCACAGGGACAAAAATAAGCTATCTCCTTGGTGTGTCCAATTAGTTCTGATAACACATGAACAACTGGAAGCCCCCCTCCCCTCCCCCTTTCGTGTGCCCCATTAGCTCTGATACCATAAGGACAACAGAAAGCTTCCCATTTCGTGTGTCACATTAGCTCTGATACCACAAGGACAACAGGAAGCTCCCCCTTTCGTGTGTACAATTAGTTCTGATAACACATGGACAACTGTAATCCCCACCCTTTAGTGTGTTCAATTTCCTCGGATACCACAAGGACAACATGAAGCTCCCCACTTCGTGTGTCTCATTAGCTCTGATACTACAAGGACAACATGAAGCTCCCCACTTCGTGTGTCCCATTAGCTCTGATACCACAACGACAACAGGAAGCTCCCTCTACGTGTGACCCATTAGCCTTGATAACACAATGACAACAGGAAGCTCCATCTACGTGTGACTTAATAGTTTTGATACCAAAACGCCAACGGGCAACCCCCCCCCCCCCCCCCCCTCCCCCTTCGTCTGACCCATAAGCCCTGATAACACAATGACGACAGAAAGCCCCATCTACGTGTGACTTAATAGCTCTGACAACCAAAATGCCAACAGGAAACTCCCCCTTCGTGTGTCCCATTATTTCTGATAAAACAAGGACAACAGGAAGGTCCCCCTTCAAGTCCCATTGAGTCTGATACCACAAGAGCGCCACTGATCTGCGTTTGACGAGTGATTGTCTTCGCTCTTATTTGCCTTATTCAGTCAGGACTGGGCTAGCATTACTTAGGCTATACTTTTAGGTGCACAATTCATTGTTTGCAGTGCCCAGGATGGTACACTATGGAAGATAGAGACGGGATGTGTCAAGGGACACCTTACACCATGTGGGTAATAGACTGCTTTAAATACAGAAAAACAAACGATAAATGTATATAGTCTTATTGTTATGTTGTAGAAAAATATTATTAAGTAGTTTTGTATCACAAAACAAGAAGTGGTTATCCAGATATTGTATAATTAGATAGGAAACCCTGGTAAGTATAAAATCATAATTGCAAATTCTGATTCGCTCGGGTCGATAATAGCCTTTTTCAATGATCCTTCCATTGGGAAATGTCAATCGGTTTACTGCACAAAAGAACTGGTTTATGTTCACTTCTGGTGAATTAACGCAACGAAAAGTTGAAAGACCACACGTGACGATTACTGGTTATGTATAAATTGAATAAGGGCTTTGATCAGATAACAGAAACACGGAGGGGGCTGGACCATTATGCAGCATGTAACTATTTATGTTTTCTGTTCAAAGGGTGTTCTTGGTGACAAAAGCTTAAATAGAGCTAATTTTGTAAGGGACCTCTGGGCTATAGGTATGATTAGTAGGATATACATTATATACCAGACTGTACTGTCAACGTGGTGTTAAATTATACAAGAGACAGTAATTTGGTATCAGAAAATCTCCTTTACCTCGCTAGGTTATAGACATTGGCTACACTCCAAAATACAAACAATACATACCCTCATAGATTTTTAATGATACACTAGTTTTGTAAAGAGGACAAACTAATATGGAACCAGGGAGATGATCGTTGGCATAATTAATAATATATAACAATATGTAGTATTAGTTTTCATGCAGCTTAACAGAACTGGAGTCGGAGCAAGCGACTTTTTATCTGCTAGAATGGACTGGCGTTCGCATATTTTAACGGAAATGAATCGATTACTGGGTTTAAAACAAGTTTCTGCTGGTAGTAGTACAGTGTCTTAAGATATACTGAATAACATAGACTTTAGACATGCGTGTGGGTACGACCATTCTGTTCTTTTTACACGGTTTACTACAATCACCAGTATCTGCGAGTCTCGGTAAGTCGTCTACTTTAAAGATAATTTATATTTCAGATGAAAAGAATACACACTCTTTGGAAACCAGAGATGCGTTACTCATCACTATTCAGCGCTTGAGGCATGTGAAGTTTCACACCTTATCTTACTGGTTAAGGAAACAACACTTTGACAGCACTAGCAATAACCATCGACATGACGTAAAACTAAATATGTAACAGCATATATGATTTTTTGTAAATTGTCATTCTGTTATTTATATTAATATAATATAGTTAATGAAAGACTTGTCATACACAGAGTGTCAATGGAATACGATTTGCCTGTGCTTACATTTCATTGCCAAGTGTATACTTAGTCTGACCGCATCAGAATTACATGCGTTTTGTGTTTATGTCGCCAATGACATGCACGGTTTCCTCCACCCATTCGTCTTGCGCATCATCGTATATAAGACAAATGAAATAAGCAACAATATAATAAAATTACATTTGAAAGGTCGATCTTCTGTCTTAGTTCAATGTTGAGGGAGCCTAATTTTACATTACAAAAGGTTATTGCGATTACTCTGCATATCTACAAATTGAGACAAGATGATATTTCGTATGATATTAAAGCCACAACTTCGTCTACGGTCACAATGGTAGAAAATCATCGACCATCCAAAAATTGTACACAACAGGGAAAATACAACAGCACTTCCAATCGAAGCAATCTGTATCATAGATGGGGATCCTACAACCATCTAGCTGATCAGCCGATGTTTCTTGCCATGAGCCATACCTGTCAATCGTTCTCTCAAAGTGGACATTACAAATAAGTTGAAACAACAGTGTTTACAAATTAAGGTGTATCTCACGGTACGATTAGTAGTTACGACTTATCGGGATTCCCCTTATTTGCGGCTTTTGGTTTGTAGAGAATCCCGCAAATCAGGTGAACCACTGAAATCGTAAATACCCAAGTGTTGGGTATTCTGAAAGCTTTTCCTTAAAAATAACGCCATACTAGTATACTGTAGCAATTATTTAAATTCCACTCAATAAAACTGTTGATTTTTGGTATATCGAATGTTGTGTTTTGAATGCTATTTACTCTGAGCATGCCCAGTTCTACATCTGATCCAATAGCAACACAACATATGGCTCTGAAAGAATGATACCGTATTCAAATAATGGCGACAGACTTCGAGCACATTAACACGAACACAAGAAGAACGAACAAGATTTACATTCACTATATCTGTCAACATGTAAAAATTAGTCCCGCACAAGCAAGCAGATGACAGTATGATCAGCGTTTGGACCACGGCGTTGTATGAAATCTTATGGCGAATGAATATCTGAAGCAAAACACTAGGTAGCAGAACACCTTCCATACATCTTAGTATAGAGTCCAGTATGTACATCGCAAAACCGTACTGACTACGCAATTTAAACACATTCCTTCACAGCAGGAAGTTTACATAGCAAAATGAATAAATTAATAATTTGAAAGTTTAATCTGGAGATGTGAAGAACAGTATAGTTGTGAAAGGCCGAGACAGAGACCGGAAAGAGTTCAAGAACCGGAAGCTCTGATAGACGTTGATAACAATTCATAGAAATGTATGGAAATTGACAACAGTGATATATTTACATCGTTTTAATTCAACAGACATCAATACTATTACACACAAGTACCAAGTGTCAAGGTTTTTTTCCTTCTTTTTACAGAAGACGTGATAGCAGCTGACCAAATGACATTGGAACCGAGTATCTTCCTAATATACACTAAGCCTAAACTTTCTTGGAACGATGCTGATACACTGTGTCGTTCGAGTAGCCCAGGCCGTAGTCTTTTTCATATATTGACGGATGGAGATCTTACCTTGGCGACAGTTCAAGGAAAACTGAAGTTCACTTCGTGAGTGTTGGCTTAAATAATATTTTATTTGTATAAACGGTCATAGACACAGTAACAATATTAACGAAGTTCACTTTGTGAGTGTGGACTTCAATAGTGGATTATTGTAATACGTGTATATGGACACAGGCCCAAATGCAATATTTCAAGATAACTATCGATACATAAAAGAAATAGTAAGCATGTCGAAGAAGGCATTTTCATATATAATTTAGAGACCCTTTAAAACATTATCTTATTAAGGGCTTAAGTACGGAATAGGCCTAGTCGTTGTAGTACATTACCCGATTTAGGGGACATTAATAATGACAATTAAAACAATGTCCTGGCGGTTATATATTTTGAGGGTAAAAGAATTTAAAAAAATTGCATATTCTGGATATACCATAGTAAAATGAAACTGGGCATCTACGGCTTTCATGTTAGAGACTACATCGCACATAGTGCCCGTTATACTTCTAGACCAACAGCTACAACAATACATTTTGCCTAATCTCTTCTAAATATCTTTATAGTCTGTGTTGCGTGAGAGTTGTTCTAATATAACCTAGTAAATCCTCAATATATACGACACTACGTACACCGTTTGTGTTTAGTCCGTGGTCAAGTCATCGCCGACAACTATTTGTCTTAATCACGATAACCAGTCTCGAAAGTCAACGTTGTCTAATAAACTGAACATGTATCCCTATATTTAGTGAAGTTCGGAAAGATTTAAATTCTTCGCTACCATCAAATAAGTTTTAAAAATGTACCGCAACATTAAAAAAATAATCAAGATTTTACGAATTTCATGATCATGGCATATAATGAAACGTTAGTGTTATTGTCAAATTTGTCAAGTTGACCAGGTTTTTATCCAACTTATCTTTAATATCCGATCCTTTTTTACATAACTCTTTCGAAGATGTCAAAATAAGGTGTCAAACCATTTCTATTTTCAGAGTTACTTTATGTGAATCGTGGTACATATATAAAGGTCCTAGGTTTGAGGAACGAAATGTCTGTCCAGACCTACTAAACGCATATTGGAAACGGATATATTTAATTCTTCACGACAAAGCCTGTGTGAAAGTTCCTCTGTTGATATACTATGAGTAAACGCGTCTGTAATTGAATATAACGTAATTTCTACAGAATCTGGAAAGTTCATTTTCTGAACATGTCTATATTAAAAACAACCAATAAAGCAGCATGAAAGCATTCAGTTAACTTAAATTACCTTATCCGCATGCATGTTATGCACTGACGACCGAAACACTCTAATGCCTATTACACCAATGGTTTGTAGGAACCGCTGAATAAATAATGGGCCTATTCAAGTTATTCCATCAGACACGGTAAAAGAAATATTTGACTCGCTCCCTTCTCTTTCCAGGCTTTGGATTGGCCTTACTTCTACAACAATATCAACTTCAACGCCAGTCTGGGGTAACTGTCAACCGTATAATGGTAGTGTCTACAGGAAAGCGTTTGAAAGTCCTCATAATGAATATTCACAGACCAAGAGATGTGCATTATGGCTGGGAACATATCAATGGGAGTGGCGGAATTGTGGGGAGTACCATGGGTTTGCCTGTGCCAACAATGCTTCGGGTAGGTGTGCGTAGCCTTCCGACGAGTTTAAATGTATAAAATGCTACGCGTTCATCCCTTTAACTGATTTATGGGGGTGTCTGTTGTTTGCGTTTTCGCTACCGGTGACATCAACCACTAAGAGGCATTAGTTACAACAATACTTTTTCTTTGAGGGCCGCTGTTTAGCGCTATAGTGAATCGATGTGTCCCACTAAGCGTTTTCCAAGAGCTGTTTAGCGCTATAGCGAATCGATGTTCCCACTAAACGCTTTGCAGCGGCTGTCCGACGGGACAGTGGAGCGATATGTCCGACATAACCCTTTGCGACGACAGTATTTGACTGGACAGTGAAGCAATGTGTCGGACTAAACGCTTTGCAAGTACTGTTTTAACTCTGAAGCCATGTTTCAGACTTAACGCTTAGCAGGCGCTGTTTGGTTGGACAATAAAGCGATGTATCCATCTCAACGAGGTTGCGCCGCAAAACCGGGTTATCTTGCGTTTTCACAAACCGTTTGAATCTTTCACAAAAAGAGACGGACACTTGACATTGCGTTTTTAAAACCGTCTAACATTTTTTACAAATAATATCCCAAACGTTTCCTGCTTATAATATGTCTGGAAAACAAAGTAATAGTGTTACTGACATAACAGTCAGTAGCCTAACGATATGCGATATCTTTATCACAGATCTATACGGAGCTATATCTGTATGCATGTATTTTTATTTTTTATTTTTGTTGTTGTTTATTCACCAATCAAGAATATTAACATAAATATAATAGTATTACAGTTTAAGTTAGTACACACAAAAACAAATTGGTGTAAAGACAAACTGCATGTAAATATATAGTATAAAAACATGCATATACATACATAAAGACATACCATAGATATGTAAATTCACACTCAGATACCCTGAATGCAAACATACATGTACGTACACACATGTCCATACATACCTACATATACAGACAGACATCTACATTATTTTATAAATATAAATATATGTTTACACACATATATGTGTAAACATACGCATACATACAATATAGGATGTCCACACACTGAAATATACAAGATTGACTTTTTTCTTCAGACATATTATATACATACAACTACATGTATGCATGGTCCTATATACACATGCAAAAAACATACTCACCATTTGCAGATAAAGCTGTAGAAATATTGACACGATTGGCGGGAAAAAAACTTCGAAGGGTTTGAATTATTCCAGGTTATTTCGTACGGGTAATGACACTGGCACAGGGATGTCGATAAATTAAAACCAATGAATTACTAGTATCTCATGTTCTATTATGAACTCCCAGAGACAAGATTCAAATGGTATGGAATGCATGAATGAATGAATGAATGAATGAATGTAATATATGTAATACATGTTATGTTACATTACGTTACGTTATGTTACATTACGTTACGTTATAAATATTTCATTACAATATATATGTTTAATAGATGGCAATATCTTAGTGGAGAAAAATTACTTCCCAAAGTGCGGTTCAGAGGAAAGAAGTTTCTGTCCGAAAGGAAAGTGCATTCAACCCCAAGCATGCTCTCTACTGCGTAAGTACTTTACGGTTGGTATTGTCAGAGGATTATCTAAGTTATACTCAATAAAAATGGTCTTCCTAGTGACTACGTATCGGTCTGTTTTGTTTGGCTGGGTTTAACCTGATTCTCAACGGTATTTCACTGGTAAGGAGACTGAAATCTGAAAGAAACTAGCAACAATGGTGTGTAATTTATCAACAGTAACATAGGTATGTGGTTAATGTGACATTGTTAAAGGGAAAGACAACTGTTTGTCGACCTAAACGTATTATTTTTATTGCATATTTTCAAAGACAAACATCAGTATTGCACTCGCATTTGAGTAAGCATAGCCGTTAATTAGTTCATTTAACAGGCGGGACTGACGTCATTGTTCGAAAACACGGTCGGTCACCAGTGGGGAACAGCCACGACTAGATGATATAACTACTGAACAATGACGTCAGCTCCGCTTTTTAAATTGACTAATTAACGTCTAAGCTAATTCGAACGCAAGTGCAATACAGATGGTTGGCTTTGGAAATATACAATAACAATAACAAGTTTAGGTCGAAAACAGTTGTCTTTCCCTTTAATGTTCCAGGTTGACATGAAATGGTTTATGTTACCAACTTTCTTTTCACATGGACAGTTGGTCTACAATTGGTTAAAACAGAGGTCGATCGGAGTAGGGATGTTATGCCAATTATTGCGAAGAATAGCAAAGAAGCATCGTCTTATGATTGAAATATTGTGTATGTTATATTGTGTATGTTATATAGGTTTTGCGTAGGTAAACAACAGATACAGAGGCTTAAACATAATTTCGAACTTACTCGCTCCGTTGTCACATTCAACGGCCACGTCTTCAGAATGACTGCAATCAGTAACCCCTGGAGCATTATGACTACAGTATTTGAGACTACTCTCAGATCCAACACAATTCACTTCATCCAGTAGAATTTCTGACGTATAGGTTTCATGATAGTAAGAGTAATCAATCTTGGAGTATCCACTTCAATTAAAAAATAAAAAATAAAGCATAAATGGTAGCAATATGCTTGATACTGTATATCATATACTAGTATGTCGATGAAGACACGCGTTAAGAATAAGGCTAAATTTTTAGAATGGCCGTCTAAAAGATTCAGGTCCAAAGACCCAATAGTGAATTTTCTTTGAAAACATGGTCATTTGTCACAAGTATTATTCTGAGAGTCTTTATTAAACCCCGCGGATCTTCAGCATCACACCCTAACCTACAGGTACGCCCTCTGTTGAATAGTCTCAGATATATGAGCTGGCGGTTGGAGGAAGTTTCTTGTTAACAATAATAAGCGTATCCATTTGTCTTTGTATTGTGATTATACAGTTTTGTTATTGCTTGTTGTCAGCGATGTCAAGGGTGGATTTGTTAATCCGTTGGGCTGGCACTTATAGAAAGCCGTTTAATCACTTCTATCTTTAGTATACGTATGTTGAATTATTTTCATTATTAAAATAAATGACTTTACGTTACATATGTGTAAATAATTTCCACACATGTGAAATTCTTTTACTCATATGTTGAATTCTGAATTACATATGTGGAAATCTGACAAAGACTTTCACTCATGTAAAAAAGAATTTCACATATGTGAAAAGAATTTCACTTATGTGAAAAACAATTCACTTATGTGAAAAACAATTCAACATAAGCGAAAAATAATTCTACATATGTCAAATAAACATTTATTTTACATATGTGGAAATCTTTTTCAGGTTAATAAGTAAAATAAAAAGGTGAGTAGAAGTCTTTCGTTTATGTGTGAAACAAAGGCATCCACGGCATCAATTACAGACTACTACTTCACAGCATCTATTTTGTGGCAATCAATTTTATAAAACTACAATCTGATTATAAGCACACCCAACCTGTGCATTTCGTAAATTTTTTTTCTTCTTTTTTTTTAGCGAAGAATAAATCAGAAAAACTACATTTCTTTTATAGGCCTACATATTAGTACAATTGCGACTGATTCCGTAGTGAGCAAGACTACGTCTGATTCATCGGGGCAATACACTGTTGTACACTAGCCTACAAATAAAACATGAATAATCCCATCGCCTGATATAATATTCACTCTTTATTTGTTACGGTAATTGGCATTTTTTAGAATAGAATGTATGGTTTTGTGTTTCAGCCGTTTCTGGATTGTAAATATATGCGAGTGTTTGCGGCTATTCCACTTTTGGCTTTCTGCGCTTTGCTTTGTTGTTGTTATAATCTCGTGTGGAGCCGTAAGTGCAACTACTATCATCTCCAAATAGGATTAAGTGTTTAGCGGGACAGATGGCAACATCATTACGTTCCATAAATGGTGTTCCCCAAGCATTTCAACATCAACATTTTCTATCACCAAACCAATAAATAAGAAATCTATATTGAAATCCGTAATGTAGACGTAATGTTTGTCATAAACAACCTATCGAGGTAGAATTTCTCACGATGGTGTTGCTCGCTATGACAGGGCAGTAATTCGCTATTTGGCCAAGCATCAAATCTAACGTTTTTACTTTTGGTAATGCTGTACGATGAGTTAACGCTGGGACGGAATGGTCGTCGTCAGTAAATCCCATGAAAAGGGATAGCATCTAGCTCCCACGTTCCTTCAACGCCTAGTAGTAAAGATTCCCAGAATTAGGCGTGGGGAATTATATGTTAAATTAGTTGGTCCGTATGTCATAAAATCCATCCCCAATTGCTTGCAAGTGCGTTAATTGCAATGATCACAATATAGTGTTATCGTAGAGAAAGACAATTGTGTCTGTCAATCATGATCATTCAATTAATAACATTTGCCGACAATATTTAAATTCTCACTATATTTATAAGCACGACCTGAGTCTATTTACTTTTTTTCATCTTTTAACAGACCATATGTTCTCAATCATGTTGCGTTAAAATCACCGGCCAAGTGAAGAGCAAACGGAACGTTTATTAAATAACAGTTATTCTTTTTAAACGTTATTTTCTGTATGCACCTTCTCGAATGGATTGTTCTATTAATGTATCATACAAAAGGTTAGGAAAACTAATTCTTTTGGGTTTGTGTCACTTGCCAAACAATATTATTCATATCATCTTTACCTGTAGCCGAGTTGTCTGCACACAACTTCGGCAGCATCCTCATCAAACCGATCATCACACACTGTTCCCCAGACACCACCTATATTCACCTCCACTCGGCCACGGTAACTGGTCCCACCAACAAGTCGTACTGAATAATCCGATGCACCTGAATAAATGTGTATATTTTAATTACAAACATTCAGAATGTGCCATGATATTGACTTGACAGTCTGAGTGTAATGCGATTTGACAGGATGTCATAGTGCAATAAGATTGATTAGAGTTGTGCGTATAAAGCGATCTAGTAAAGTGTCGCAGTACAAACAGATTGATTAGAGAGTGTGAGTATAAAGCGATTAGGTTGAGTGTAGGTGCCCGGAATGTAATAAAATCCCGGAATGTAATAATTATTACATTGCGGGCAGCACTGCTGCCCGGAATGTAATACATGTTACATTGCGGGCAGCATTGCTGTCCGCAGTGTAATAGTTGTTACATTGCAAGCAGCAGTGCTGCTCGGAATGTAACAACTATTACATTCCGGGATTTTATTACATTCCGGGCACCTACAGGGGATCTTAACAATATATTAGGAACTCAGAAGGAGTATATCTTTAAATGATTTCTTATACAATTCGATCAAAACATATATGGATGCCACGCTTGATTATTCTGAACATAGGAATATGGCTGCAAGAACATCATAAGACAATAGATGACATGGGTTTGTCAGTAGACCTGTAAGTATATTCAGCGGAGGGTAAGACTGGGCTTCTTGTTGCCCTGGTGCTCTAAGAGCTAATGGGCAACATGGAGCCGATCTGTGTGTGATTTATCTGTGTTATGTCCAGTGATTGTCCTGTGTGTTTGTCCCTTCTTGTCCTTGTGTGTTGCTAGTGACGCCGAGGATGGTTTCCCTCACCCATTGGGCTAACACGCCGTCTGATGATGAAATGACTTTAAATACTGCGCTAATTCCCAAATCAAACAAACAAACAATTAATATTTAATAAACAAGGTTGTACGATGACTGTTTTACAGATAGTGCGTTTTTACACATTGTTGACCGCTTTAAACTACCTGAATTTAATGAGTTTCCGATCATGATCCAATTCTATCACCTTTCCAGTACAGCGTTTAAGTCGATATATATGATAAGATCCAATGTACATGTACAGTAAAGTAAAGCCAGTTGCAGTGCCCCCCCCCCCCCCCTATAATGAAAAAAATAGACATTCCTATACATTAATTATTAAAAAAAACATTAGCTGGTTGTAAAAATATTGTCTAATTCAGTTTTTCATTGAGATAAACTTTATTTAACTTTACGTCCGAGAAGAAAGATGTATTGACTTGGTTCTTAAAATCGTTAAGATCAAATAAATAAAAAACGTTCACCCTCCCCAATAGCCGGGAAACACAAATCTAAACAACCCTAGACGGAGATCTTTAAAGATACATGTTTGGCTAGAAAAAAACCGTCTGCGGCAGTGTAGCCGCCTAGGCGACGCCTGGACCCTCGTCTCATTCTTTACAGTGCCTGTGAGTAAGCAACATTAAAAGAACCACTACATATAACTGCTTATTGTATATTTTTGAAAAGTGTCAAATTTTAGCTCGCTCCATATGGCGATATTGTTTGCCTGGGAGTTATCAGTTATTTGTAGTTGTAGCAAATAGCGCGTATGGGCGTTCTGGGCCATTTTCAACATATATAACGCCATGTCATTAACTAAATATCAGTTTTTGATGTATTAGGTTTGTATATTTTTTTAAAGTTTCAAATTTAAACTCGGTACATGTGGCGATATTGTTTACCTGAGAAGTTTTTTCCAACAGATCGAAGAAAACAACATTAAAAACTCTTGGGTGGCTTTCCCACACTTTTGATGATACCAAGTTGTAGACAGATAATAGATAAAAAAAACAAGAATATATATATGCTAAAGACGGCATCTCCAAGCTTTCATTAAAAAAATAAATAAATTTGCCCCCCCCCCCTCTAGAAATAGAG
>JAVFBX010202703.1:0-12507 GCA_034783855.1 Mopalia kennerleyi | reverse complement strand
CCATCCATCCATCCATCCATCCATCCATCCATCCATCCATCCATCCATCCATTCATCCATCCATCCATCCATCCATCAATCAATCAATCAATCAATCAAACGACCAATCAATTATACCTGGGATTACAATATACTATAACAATCGCAGACCATAGGCCTACTCACCAAATGTGTACACCAGTAAGCTATAAAGTAATAGTGATTCTTTTTTATGGCTAACATTAAAACAGCATAGAGGGGTATTTATAGGCTAGGGGTTCAACGCCTGTTGCTAAAAACTGATAAACTTTCGCCAAATGGACAAAACCATATAACGGTAAGGAACAGTGAACTGACCACTTGAAACCTTTTTTTTTTTATTGTTTCAAACCTTTTTATTGTTTTGAACCTTTTTATGGTTTTGAACAGAGACATGCTGTAAATAGTTGTCTTTCTCGTTGAGAATTTTCATGCACGTCGCCAACCCCACATGTCAAAAGCTGGATTCGTCCCCATGGAGATTATATTGACGAATTGGAACTAACAATGCTTGTTATTTGTTATTTATTTCAGGGATGAACAACAGGAACTATAGTCCTATTCACTGGCCTCATTTATATAAAACACACTATAGACACAATGTCCTGTAAAGTACATACAAGATAATATAAACTGTGTTGCACGCGTTAATAAACCTAAAGAAAGTAATTTGCATCAACCCCAAAACTAGATAAATCAATCGACCCCACTACAGCAAACAGCAGGTGTTCGTGATTATAACCCATATGTCTAAATAATATATGTTAACCGTGGTCTCCACTCGTGTTAGACGAGGAACATCCATTATAGTTTAACCTTAAGCACACTTACCTTAACAATTCTTGCAAGGCGTACGTTAAAAACACGGTAATGATAGTCTATATACACTCTTAGAAATAAAGTTTCTTTTAATGTACTTTAAAAAGATGGAACCAACCAACCAACCAACCAACCAACCATATATGGCATATGGAATCATTACGACAAAAACCGTTATAAGCGAGGAGGAAATATTTGGAACAGATGTTGTGAAAGTTTCATACAGAACCATAAAAGGTTCCACCAGAGCCTTGACTGAAGAACCGTTAAGGGTTCAATTAGAGCCATATTTTTTAAGAGCCTACTATTGAAAACACACCAGTGTAATGTAACCTCACAATGATAAGGTGATCGTTAAACATCAGAATGTTTCTAGCGATATTTATATATCTTCAGCGTTAATAATCATATTTTGTCAAGAAGAAGGAAAAAATCAAAGATCAGGCAATTGATCAACCAGTCAGCTAGTTAAACAGCAATCTAGTCTACCTGTCAACTAGTCAAACAGTCATCTAGTCAACCGTCAGTCAGCTAATCAAACAGCCATCTAGTCAACCAGTCAGCTAGTCAAACAGCCATCTATAGTCAACCAGTCAGCTAGTCAAACAGCCATCTAGTCAACCAGTCAGCTAGTCAAACAGCCATCTAGTCAACCAGTCAGGTAGTCCATCAGCCATCTACTCAACTAGTCAAACAGCCATCTAGTCAAGCAGTCAGCTAGTCAAACAGCCATCTGGTCAACCAGTCAACTAGTCAAATAGCCATCTAGTCAAGCAGTCAGCTAGTCAAACAGCCATCTAGTCAAGCAGTCAGCTAGTCAAACAGCCATCTAGTCAAGCAGTCAGCTAATCAATCAGCTATCAAGTCAACTATATTCTCCCAGCCAAACCATACATGTGTCACAGTACCAGCCATACAGCCAACCGAACAAACAGCCAGCTAACAAATAAGGCAACATACATGCAAGTCAGCCAACCACCTCACAACCAACCAATAAACGAACCATGCAGCCAACCAGCAAGACAAACCTGTTGAAGAACTACTTAGCTAAAACGTACAAACCAACCAAATGAATCGGGATATCAAGTTCGTTTAGATAGTGAGAGCAGGTTCTGTATAGCGAGATGTTTCTTTGTAAAAGATTGTGGAATCAACACGGATTGAGACGGCGCTACGATTATACCATCCTCGGGACAGCTTAACTTTTAGAATTTGGGAATACATCGGGTACTCGGCCTTTCAGTTGTTTTTCTTTTCGGAGTTGGGACACACAAGTTAATGGCGAGTCAATTGTAACGTTCATTGATGTTCAGATTTAATCCTAAGATGTAGCAGTTCTGAACTGGTTATTGTGTTAAGTGTTACCGTATGGGGATCGGACCGAACTGTACACACAGTAAGCTGCTGTCCATTAAGCCTACTGTTGACACCACATTCCACAAAACCGTAAAGATAGCCACTGTTTCGAGTATAGAAAATCAACATCTGACATGTTCTTACTGTGAATCAAGTCTGGAAATATATCAACGGTATTTAACGGTGCACATATATGGCAAGACGTTTACTTCTACCTTTATTCTACGTATGTCGAATTAGTTTTGCTTTTATTTTGCTTATGTACAATTCTTTTGTACATATGTTAAATTCTTTTTTACTTATGTGAAAAACAATTTCACATATGTCGAATAAAAATGTTTTTTACATATGTAGAGTTCTTTTCAACATATGTTAAATTATTTTGAACATATGAGAAATTCTTTTTCACATCAATAAAATAAAACAAAAAAACGTAACTATTTTACATATGTGAAAAAGAATTCGATTATGTAAAATAAGTTTTTATTTTACATATGTACAAAAGAGTTCCACTGAGAACTGAGAAATGATTTATCCCCACAGCAAGGGCCAGTATCCAACCTTCGTTTGTGCTCCAATCGTCTTGTGTAGACATTCATGACGACGCAAAGACGATAGAAATATATTCTACATGCTATGAAAGTTTAACCTCAGCAGGGCACACTCCCAAGTCGAGAGAGTTTATCAGGAAATGGCCCCCCTGACAGCGACATTACGACAACAACAAAGCACAGCGCAGCACTATGACCTGTGTTATATGTAGGTCATTGAGCTCAGACTGCCTAAAGTCGAGCACTCTTATATGATTACAGCCAACCACGGCTGAAGCACAAAACCATACATTATTTTATGAAAAATGCCAATATCGGTGACAAATTGAGAGTGAATATTATATCAGGCGCAGATTTATTCTTATTCAGTATTTTATTGTAGTCTACATCATTTTATTTTCCCGACGAATCAGACGTAGTAATGCTGAAATTTCTTTTTCACTTATATGAAATTCTTTTTCACATAAGTAAAATAAAGTCATTTATTTTACAAACGTGAAAAAGAATTTCACATATGTGGAAAGGAGTTTCATATATGTGAAAAAGAATTTCACATATGTAGTATGAAGGTAGAGGTGATAAAACGGCTTAACATACACGTACATTAATTAAAATCGACGAATCATCTTATGTCTAGCAAAAAATATTTCCAGTTAGTTGCTCAACAAAGGAGGCCTTTTTAAAGTATCCAGTTTGCACCTCGTCTTCATATACTTTGACGACCTGGCTGACACTGTTACAGGGCAAATATGGTATTTTCTTCTATGAACTTATTCTAGCCCTTGGCCTAAATTATAACTGTTCAGTTCTCCGAGGGTTTGGGATTTGATTTGGTGAAGAAGTCGCCTAGTATATCCTTTTGGAACAGGGGCCTGAAATCCAACGGAACAACCTTGATTTAAGGTAGCAAGACTGTTAGAGTTTAACCAAATGGTAACGTATGTGTAAGCAATGCTCATTGGTACCGACTATAGTAAGTTAAATGAGAGGTTATCAGTAAGGTCACACAAAACATGGGTAAACTAAACCACATTGTTGTTATCAACTTGTTATTGAAAGATTCTTCTTCATACACAAAAGCATATTATATAACAGTGATTGCCCACAACCATGCCTTTTACATAATATTATTCTGGTAAACTAATATCGCATGCACTACTATACACAGTCTATGTTAGGCCTACTTTAATATGATACTATCTGTAGAGCAGTTGATGGCAGATGGCGCCCGTTTTATTGAAGGTTAACTTCCCTTAACTGCGAGACGAGATAGCAGAAGACCTTTACCAACTACTCAATAGATACTGAAGAGTTTTAAAGTGAGTGCCTGGCATTTTAAACAGATGTAATCTCGGGTTCAACTTAGTCGCTATCCGTCTTGCTCACTTAGGCGTCATTTCATGCACAGAGATGACACCAAGCGATAATGGTGTTTTGTGTACATCATCACGTGACCAGCATATGTTGCCAAAGAACCTTAGAAGCTGGTTTCGCATTTTGTGTGTAGATTTCAGATATCCCAAACCTGACGGGAATAACCGAGAGGACTACGGAGAATTAAATAATTTTCTTTTTTTGACATTTTTTGCTTTATGAAAAAAATCATATGTTAAAAAATCAAATGCTGTTGTGATCTCAATTTAATGTGAAATGTAAATCAATGAAATTGATTCGGTCTATTTTGTTTTGAAAACAACTTTGTGTTACACTTAGTAATTGTGCTCATTTGTAATAAGATGGCTTAAAATTACAATCAGAACAAAAATCTTTTCAAACGGTGTTCAAGAATTAAAACGGACGAGGCAAATCCATCTCCAAAGTTCTGCAAAGAACCACATCCGCATAAAGCAATACAGCATGCAGCAGTTTGTGAGTGATCATGATAGGCATATCCATGGCATATAACATACTAGTTGTGTTCATGATATCGCTGCAACCTCTGATTAGAATATCTACAGGCAATTTGGATGTTAAAAATCAAACATGGAAAAGTGAAGGAAGTGGAGATCAACTGTCTCTGTAAAAAACAATGCACATCGCAGAGTCAATATAATTATACGATTGAACCCCTGGCATGAAACTACAACAGTTCTTCATATGAAGACCTTCTACATGTGAAAAGCTGCTGCAGTTTCATTCCAGGTTATGGAATCGTCCATATAATACAAAATTGGCGTTATATCGACGATTATTTATGTGGTACCACCATATAGCACGGTATATCAAAAAATTTCGTATATTTTCTGTTAAGCGGTTCCCACAAATTGTCCAAGAAAAAATAATTCCCATCAAAATCTGTATTTCCAGAAAGTCTGAACGTTGACACAACGGTAACCATGTATCAGCCTAATCTCGTCTTGGCTTCTTAACTGAGGAAAAATCCTTTACTTGCTTGGATAAATTTACGTTTTACAATATGTAACATCGTCGGATTGTTTCAGTGCTTTGATTGATAAGTCCAGGTGGGAGATCTGTATGTGAGTTTAAAGACTCTCAAAGAGTTGGCACATTACGTATTGGACATTTAATTAGTTAAGACGTTTGGTGCAACTGAGCGAAAAGCGACAAATCGAATTTCCCGAGGAAACGATCGTCCATTTTCACGCCTCATAGATTTTAGAAATCTACTTGACACTGAGGACAGACACACGGACTGGCCAATCCAGTTAACGGGATGAAGCGGTCTCTAGAGTGTCTAATACTGTCAAATACATTGAGGAGTGTGAACTGTTTTCTGTACCACCATCGATAAAAGACCAATCACTCACTCAATCAGCCAGTAAATTAATTATTATATCAATCACTTTGATAACGTCTTTAAAGGTTGCAACACAGTTGCCTCGTTTCCATATTAATCAATGTGCCGAATGAACGCCATTTCTTGTATTTTTGTTTATAAATAACAATGTCGTTATTTAAATACACGATTCCAATTACAATAGCAGATGTTACTAATGGAAGATGAGACATAATACAATTTTTTTTTATATATATTTGATTGATTGATTGATTGATTTTCGTTTTATTTTTGTTTGTGAGGGAATTTCATTAACAAGGCAACTTATTAATGGCCGGTTATTGGCGAAAAGCCATGCAAACTGTCATACGAGCATCTCTCTATCGCCAGTCATCGCACAATATATTTCGTGTTAGTTTCTGCTTCCCAATTATACTCTACAAAATACACAGACAGACAACTTGCTACATCCAATTCGTTGTTAATCTGATATCAAGAGCATGGCCACATAACATCGTGCCTTAACTTTGGCAGAGACACTTTATTTATATTCGGTGTATAGATGAGGACATCCAAGTTTCTTTAATTTCATTTCTTTTCATTCTGAAGTAAAGCATGGACACACGAACACACCGAGATCTCAAAGGACGTTGAGTGGATGGTAGAGTAGTCCTGGGTGTGCATGGTCGGCGGTATGAGTGTTATCGGGTTTGTTTCTTATATTTTTTAAGGTAGCAAGGGAGCTAATATGAAATCAGTGTTATAACTTTAAAAAATTCGTCGTGTGTAAAATATAACATGGCTGCCCAATACAGATTCATTTTATAAAACCATAATAATTAATCACCTATATCCAGTCATTTAGAGCGCTAGTTCTGTTGCCCAGAGACCCGAGTTCGAATCTAGGCGAGATAACCAAAACTTTCCTTCTGTACACTAAAAACAAATACACATTGAATCTCAGAAGAAGAAATCAATGCATGATGTTAGCATTATCTTGTGTGAGATTAAATAAGAACATTCTTTAAACATTTACCTCAAAGCAGCTCAGTAAAGATTAGAATTTGTGAAAGAGCTATGGTAAGCACTTAACCGTTGTCTGACGGGCAGAACGGAAAATAAGGCAATGCTATATAAACCGTTAATCGACTTACGGACACCGGACTGGGTTCACAGGAGAGGATTATACGACATATCAATACTATATATGCGGCCTGATCAATACTAGAAAGCGTTCAATAGGGAAAACAGCACTTCTGTCACGGGTATACTTGAATGGTTGTTACCTGAGCCAGGTGTTGAGACGGCGATAAGGTTGTGGTACTTAGGAGAGCTTAGTCTTTATGACCATCTTGCTGAATCGATCGAATAATCCGCGAATATATCATATTTCCAATTTACTGTTACTTTTGTCTCATGAATTTTAAACAGAAACGATTTATCAATTAACACCTAAGCCCCATAAACTGGCTCATAATACAGATTGCCAATTTGTTTGATTTTACACCTAGTTCAAACTTCTTCAAGGATTACATATCTTTACATTTAAATATACCGAATACCTTCTTGATGTACTTAATGATTTATTATTAATTTGATCTTCTCCCCAGTTTTCTTTATCCAAATATATGTGACCATAAAGGTTAGATTTCTCCTTTCAAAGCATTTCAAGAACAAGTTGTCAATACTTATACTGTTTTACTCTATCAAGCTCATTCGGACCTGTCCTATTAGAATGCATGTTGCGCTTCAGCTCATAATAGAGGCAACCCAGGTAACTATGATGTGTGACAACTGTCCAAAAGAATACTAATGTAACAGCAAGGTTCTTTTTTAACTATTTTAGTTAGTGTCAAATATATTCTTTATTTTATAATATAAAGTTACAATCGAAGTCATATTATCGGCGAATTTGTCTTTTTCTCTCGCTGATGCCGCCATTTTTATTGTAAACTGAACATGAGTGGCGAATATGAATGGTAACAAAATAACCTGCAAATGCATAATGTCAACTTAGATCAGTTTCAATCGAACTATAGAAAATACATTTATAAAAAAAAATTATATATATATATAAATCACTAGTTATCCGCAAATTAGAATATTTTTCTTAGTTGCCTCCCTCTGGCTATGGACAATTTGTTGAAAAATAGCAATGCTCTTTTTATTTAGCACTAGAGGAAGATTAACCATCCAACAGTATCAAAACACACAACATTTCAGGGTAGTTCTAGTGTCAATTATTGTTGGAATAAACCGCCGTCATATAAGTGAAATATCATTAAGCACGGAGTCAAACATTAATCAAGTCAATTTACTTACTCGGCAGGTTTTCAAGGATTCTAACCATCAGAGTTATTGTTTTCTTAGCTGATATGCTTTCAATCACTCACTCGTGTGCTGCATATCTAATAATACTATGCATACTAGATGAAGTTTAGTTGTAGAACGAAAGAAGCAGTTTCTATATGAGTTAGAATTTGGTCGGCATTCTACAAGGAGCCGTGTTAACCCATTGTGGATATGACTGTGTGGATAGGAATCCCCATGAAGCATTGCTATGTTCTCTCTGGATTTATCCAATATCAGACTTCAGAGCGAGGTTTCGCTTTTTACGTAGAAAGGAAATAGCAGTTTCCGCTTATAATAATATACTTTCTACATTCTATATCCGTAGCCTCATTTGCCTCGGGTTTTTTGTAAGCATTGAATTCAAGTCTAATTTTCTTCCCTCAATAGCCTGTTATACGCCCGCATATTAGTGAAATAGCATTGATTGAGGCTTAATACTTCAAACAAACAAACGACAGCTTTCTAGCATATGCTGATGGGCCTGTACCTGTCAGTCGACTACGAAGTATTTGGTGCTGGGAAAAATAAACCCGTTCATTGAAGGTCAATGTCAATTAACTGTGAGACGAAATAGAAGACATTAACAAGACCTTTCCAAGATAACCGGTAGAGCAAAAGAGTTTTAGATAGAGTTTTCCAGATGTAATCTACACTGTTTCAAACTCTGCTATATGTTTAGTTCACATCCATGGCCCCTAATTCCAAGCGGAGATATTTCGCTACGTGGTCACAGATCAATTTTCCATAATACCGTACTGTTAACAGTTAGTCTTGTAGCTCTCTTCCCTAACCCTTACTCGGCACACACGTCCGGTAATTGCCAATATCAACCTTTTCTCAGTTCACAGTCGAAAGTTAGACACATGATGATGGGATAATTTGTTAGATACCGACCAACTCAGCTGAGAAGGGTTATCTAAGGTCAACTTCAGAACGTAAACTCAGCCGAATTACGCATCAATCTACAGTCGGCTTACATCAAAGCTGATCTAATTAGACTGATATAACATATTGACCATAAACCTGGACTGACATATGTCATGCCAATATTAAAAAACTTCATCCAAAAACCAATCTACAACAAAATAAATAAGAAATATCACCTTTTTTTACTTTACAGAACTATATTCCACCTTCATGAAAGGTATATAGTATTATTGGCCACATGCCAAGTATAATGGCCCATCTAATACACCTCCACAGTATCGGTATATGTTTCCAAAGAACGCGGTGGTGCGCGTGGCATTTATGTTCCACATGGAAATCTCACCGGAAACAAGAAAGACTTTCCAGATGTAGAATCTCTGTAAAAACGGATTTCGGATTTCTTAGAATCACGAGAAATGTCTGCTGATAACAAAAAATTAAAACCCACACCCAAACACTTTATAGCTTTGGCGCGTATTGATCACCAATGTCTGGGAAGATTGTGCGACGTTATAATCATTACGTGAGACCTAACTTTGTAAAAAACAAAAACAAGTGCAATTTCGTTCAGGTAATAAGATTTATTCCAAGGATGTACTTTTCAAATGACCATTAGGCCATGTCAAAAGGGAGTTATAAAATTTGACGCTTAAAACTGTTTTAATTTTTTTACCAAAGCACTCTAGCTCTGTGGCGTGGTTTGAGATAGGCTTAAGATTTGTCATCATACTGTTAGTGAGTATAACGCTATACACAATCAACGGTTCATCTTGTCATCTTCGGAAAAAAATCAACCTACAGGCTGAATCAATTTTGTCAACGAGTCAGCCAAAATGACGACAGTTAAGTTTGCGAACAAATAGATTCTGACACACTAAGTATTTTAGGACTCGACGTTTGACGCAACTGAGCGAAAGGCGCTAAATCGATTTCCTACAGGAACGACCCTCTGTAAACACGCTTCAAAGATTCTGGCCATCGGCTGGACATTGAGTGAAGACAATCTGGCATCAACTCAAGAAAGTGGTTGCGTGCGTGATCAACGAATTTTTATCTCGGAGTTTTTAAACAGAAATTGCATTGCGAGTTTTCTACAAAGAAAAATTGAAGAATATATATATCTGTATGTATGTGTGTCTGAATATATGTATATACTAACGAGCAATTCCGCCAACTGATAAGGAAAACATGTTATAGTGCCATGCAGTTTATTGTAATTTACGACAATGATAAACAACAAACAACACTAGACAATTAACAAACTAAACTTCAACAACATATAATAATTGACCTATTTCGAAGGACGACAGAGTATTTTAATTTGACATAATTTAGGGGCAAAAAAGTCAAACTTTCCATGAGACACAATATGTGAGCAGAGCACCGGAACACGTTATGTCGTGCACAATAAAATTTAAACCAGCGTAGAGTTGATGCATTTTGGTATGGCGCTACATTCTATCCGCTGATCTCTGTGGGCTTTTGCGGTATTGTGCTTTCCCAGAAAATAAAATAGATAACTCCGCTAGACCTGTGTACAATGGAAACCTTACTTATGTCAAATGTGCGAAAAGGTCTAACGGCGAAACGAAATTTTATCTAAATAAATCATTCAAACGTATTTTTATGATAATCCGAGATTATCTGATCAAGAACTCCATTTACAGAAATGTATTAATAGGGGCAAGACTTAATTTTAATTAAATATCTAGGTTATCTATAGATAACCGTAAAAGGCATACACCAACCCCAGATCCCCAGATATTTAATTAAAATTAAGTCTTGCCCCTAAGTACAACAGGTCTACGTATTTGTCAGAAATGTTTCTTAATTAATATTTGTACCTGAAGGTAGTATCGATTTAATCATAAAAGGTAGAAAAATATTCTTTCATTGTGTATGTCGCTGTTAAGCAGGTTACTTCCAGTTCTGTTCCCACTGTAAAATAGGAAGATTGACTCAAGCATTGAGAACATATACTCATTTTGTTATTCTTGTTTACGCAGAGCATCACAAAACGATGTTAACAAAACCGAATTATTCTGTTATCTGTAGGTCAATGCGTACAGGTGGAGAATTATATCGGCTGTTTTCACAACACTGAATCTGGAATTCGTGTTATACTGCCACAATGGGATTCATATAACGTATATTATACAAGCGAACATTTAATTGCTCTCAGAGGATTTTTCAAGGCAACAAAATAACAAGAGATAGCTGCAGCTTAGAACAAGGACAGGCTTATACAGATAAACAGAGAAAAGAAAAGACATCTCGGTACAACGAAAGATAGTGTAGTTGTTCTCTTAAAGCGCGATAGTAGACACTTATCGGACCTGGCTTAAGATGAAAGACACGAAGAAGGTGGTGTCCAGACAGGGCTGAACCCCAGGAGACGACAAGTGATTTCAAAAACCCTATATAACAACAGGTTATATCTGGGATTACAATATATAGTAATCCCAGGTTATATTAGGGGTGATTCGAGAGAAAATTGTGAAAATGAGATTCGTTTGCGCTGAAAATTATATAAAAACAACAAAAGAGGCTCAATAAGGCAGTAAACACCAATACTTGTTTGTATATAGTAACGTGTTTTTTACAGGATTATAACTTATTTTTTATCGGTAATTAGGTCAGTTATATCTGATGTCATTAATTTCCTTGTCTTTTTTGTCGTTTCTGTGTCATTAATCGGTTTATAGA
Source organism: Mopalia kennerleyi (assembly GCA_034783855.1). Classification (NCBI taxonomy): domain Eukaryota; kingdom Metazoa; phylum Mollusca; class Polyplacophora; order Chitonida; family Mopaliidae; genus Mopalia; species Mopalia kennerleyi. The sequence continues at coordinate 1,041 of JAVFBX010202703.1, read as the reverse complement.
AGGTCAACTGGTTTAATTCCTTAATCGATTCACTGACTGCCAGTGTATGCATTTCATTTCTATAACACGTGAAACTTTATACTGACTATAGCATGACATGTACATACATATTTGTAAAAGGGATAAAATACATAACTGTAAAATAACTTAATGCATTGAATTCATCTTAATAAACATAGGCCTACGCTATAGCTAAATGTAGCAATGGTTGTTTCTTGTAGCTGAACCATTTTGACAGCAAGAAAACCAAAAGGCCTATAAAAGCAGGAATCGACTTCCATGCAGACAAACATTCAAAATCACCGACTGATTTAGAGAAATTTCGGATAAATCTTTATTTAAAAGCGCAGTAATACATAGAGGAAATTGGGCCAAAATTATAAGCATTCCAGCATTATAAACAGTTAAAACTGCAGATCTTAAATTGGGGAAAATTCAATATTATTCAAATTAACGGACCTCTGTCTGTATGTTTTGAACCGTTGGCTGATCAACTGTTCTGTTTCCATAACATAAGACGGTAGTAAATGAATTTCAATGAATTCTCTACAATTCTGCCTAGAACCTTATCACCATATAAATATAGCTCATTGAAATGTGTTTCAGTTGACATGGATGGATGAATTGTGTGTTTGATGATTTATTCATCGATCGGTTTATCTATTCCACCAGCCAAAAAAACAACGTAATAACATAAATCGGAAAGCGCATTTGCGCATTTTATAGCAAATCTGTCTATTTTTATGTTGTAATGTTTAGGATTATTATCATTGTGACAGTCCATTAAAGCCGTTATATACGTAGAGTCCCTAGATAATGACAAGAAACCCACTAAGGATAAATAAACAAGGTAACATTGAGTGTATAAAAACAGTTATCGGTTGAGGAATTAGGGAACAAAGTGGTGGAAATCACCACTGAGACGTATTTAAGCCGTTTCTTCAAAATAGGAAATGGTAGAATAAAAAGCAAATCTGTGGAATTATGTTCGTGCGAGTTTAACTGAAGGCCGCTAAATCGATTCTGTTTCAAATGTATGAG
>JAVFBX010202692.1:0-12507 GCA_034783855.1 Mopalia kennerleyi | reverse complement strand
TATAGGTGGGATGAAAGACAAGTAGATACGTTTAAATCAGTGCTTCTAACAGAAACTAGCATTTCAGCCATATCAGACGCCTCAAGTCTTTTTGATGTTAACGTTAACGAAAATTTAAAGCTGAACAATATGAAAGGCGGCCGAATGCTTCAAAGCCTCGACTAAACGTCGACCGTCTAAATTTAGAAACCCTTGGTTTGAACATAAATGTTTGAAATTGAAACGAGATTGTAGGCATTTAATAAAGAGGACGGAAACCAAATACTAATCTCCTGGCATATAAAACAAGGCATATGAAATACAAATCTTTATTATCCCACACTCTTTAATCCACAAATATTTAATCCACACACCTAAAAAGAAAGCTTCAGAGATAACAACTCTCTTTCTGATGCAGTAAACTTAGAAGAACCCTGGTGTATAATGCGTTATACGAGGGCATGTAAGCAAAATAATGTCACTCCAAAAAATGTCTGGTATGAATATTTTACAAATCTGTTTAAATCAAACATACCTGAAGGCATCTCAGAGAGAATAGAATAAGACGAAATTAATGTATTGTAGCAAATGAATTGTATCTCATTATGAATAAAAATTCTTTATAAACCAAATGAATTTAATGAATTGTTAAATAGCCAAATAACTGAAACTGAAACTTCCTAAAATATGGCAAACAGGCATAATTATCCCGCTCCATAAAAGTGGTGATACGAAAGATCCAAATAATTATCGGGTCATGTCCCTATTAAATGTTTATGGTAGAATATTCACTGGAATTATAAACCAGCGACTTTACCATTGGGCAGAGGGTATTGAAATAATATACAAAACACAAGCCGACTTTAGGCATGGATATTGCACATGTGACAATATATTAATACTACATGTATATGCCAATATCCAAAAGCACCTCTCCAAACGAAAAGGTAAACTTTATGTGGCCTTTATCGACTTTAAAAGGCCTTTGGTCTGTCAGATCATCAGAGAGGTTTCTTTTTACTTTCGATATATGGCCTGAGCGGTAAAATACTAAAATGTCTAGAAGGCATCTATACTCCGTAGTGAAATCTTGGTTAGGAGCGGTTCAGAATTTAGTGTCGAATTTGGTTGTCCGCTACATGGGATTAAGAAATGGATGTGTTTTGAAGGGGAAAGACAACTATTTTTCTACCAAAACTGTTATTGCATATTTTCGAACAATTACGCCAATCTCGCCTGTTGAATTAACTAATTAACGGCTGTGCTTACTCGAATGCAAGTGCAAACACATGGTTGTCTTTGAAAATATGCAATAAAAATAATAAGTTTAGGTCGAAAAATAGTTTTCTTCCCCTTAACAGTAACAAGACACGCAGATGAACATAAAAACGCCAATACCCCCTTGACCGAGCTAGGGGATCATTCAGGCAGAAAGCATCGCTTTCAGGAACTTCCACACGTTAAAGTACACGTTAAAGTACATAGATGTATAATAAGTATAGTAATCAATTCCATAAACTTTTTTATCAAAGATTTCTTCTATATTTATTTAAGGTGGAATAACTGAGACGTCTACAGTATTTGTGACAGAAGGAACGACGAGAGCGGATTATTACACCGATGATACAGTGGTCGGGGGACTGACGACTGATTTTTCAAATGACAGTGTGACGATAAGTTCTGTGCCAACGAAACTGACTGGAAAGCCCATTACAAAATCTCCAGTAACAGCAACACCTACCCCGATCCCACCAACTGGACAGCCAACCCAGAAAGCACAAATCTCACCGCAGCAGAGTAATGTACGTCCTGGTGTGATAGCGGGAGCCTGCGCTGGTGGAGTTGCAGTCATTGTTGTAGCTATCGTTACGGTTTATCTCTTGAAGAGACGAAGAGTGGCCTCAGACATTTACGATGACAGCAGTTTAGGTGGAAGTAGTACTCAACTTAAGGGTATGACTATGCGTGAAATAAATTAAAATTTATATTTACAAACTACATAAATATTTTTCGCGCTTGGTGTTTAGAATTTTGATGTGCTGTTTATGTCGGCACTGTGTAAGCAGCTGGTAGATGAGGTCTGTATATCTAATAGTCTATCATACAATGTAGCCTAATTTAGAGACACAGAGTTTTAATGCACATATTAGTAACTGTAATTTCAGGGTTTTTTCACTTAGGGGCTATTATGTTTTCAATTGGCACTGTCCGACAATATTTGATATATTGAACTTTCTGAGATATTTTATTTGCCAAACGAGACTTGAAATCGACCATTGACTTTGTTAAGAATGCGGATATCCGGTCAAGTTTCTGTTTCTAACACGTCAATTTCTCTCTTCCACCTTGATAATAGACTTGAAATTTAAGAAGGTCCGGTAACTTTGAATTTTTAGGCATGTTTACCAATAAAAGGATGCAGAATTTCTTCGATTGGGATATTAATCCTGTAGTTCTTCTTGATCTAAGATTTGAGCCCTACTTCAAATCTCCCTGTAGGGCAATTACACGAATTTCAGCTTTCAAACTCAGTGGCTAACCAGACGGGCATGTCAACGTACCATTGCCCTGATGCCGAACGAAAATTGGTTCAACATCATGTGTCTTTCAGTTTAGGGCTGGAAAAAGTGTATTTTAACATTTGATATGTGTAAATTTATAGTAGCCGCCAAAACATTCCTGGTATGTATGTTTGGATGTTCATAGGCTCGTTTAGTGGCAGTTGGTCATTCTTCAACGACATTTATTAATAATTGACAATTGTCTGCAAGATACAAACCAACTCTATTTATAATATATTGAATTTAAAATGATTTTGAGTGTTTTGCTTACTGTTGGTAAGGAATGGAGGGATAAAGGGAACCAAAGTACGCCGTACACGAAGCCACACGCTTTAAAGGGAAATACAACTGTTTTTCGAACTAAACTTATTATTTTGATTGCTTATTTTACACTGCAAAATAGTGTGTGAAATGATAGCTTAGTTAACGCCGACGGGCTATATCTTGACATAGGTTGGATTCCACCGCCCTCAACCCAAACAAACTAACTACTTCACTTACCTTGCAGAGGCTTGCGTGCTTCAGAGAAGTCGGTATAAGAAATGTATCCCAATATTTCTGCACCTGGCTCGATTTTCGGTGATTAATATATCCAGTCTAAAATCGCGTTGCCCAAAGATTTGTTTCAAGTCGACAATGGCGGACTGGTTTGTCCACAATGCACTGCGCGACATGACGTTTGAATGTGGCGCAGAATAGTATCCACCCTGATAATATCTTCAACAAACACAAAACCTTATGTGTTTGAAGTTTGCAGCGGGGCACAAGACAGCCTTCTAAATCTTTTTTTAATTATATATTGTTTATTAGCTGTACACATTAAATTGTTTATTAGCTGTACACATTAAGCCATTGGCTTATAGCGTGTACATAAGCGAGAACATACTTAAGGATGACAGGTTATTTACAACATTTTCTTCCTCCAGAAAATCCTTTTGAACCGACATAAAAACAATATATGTACAATAATGTAAGTAATACGATGGGACGATGGTGTTCAAACGTGCTCACCCGGCATCTGGCCTGCCCGGATACATGAGCCCTGCAAGTGCAACTTAAGTAAATCTTTTGGCAGACATTATATATTGGCATATGGCATCCACAATATCAATGTTCTGGTCATTAGATATTTCAGGACAACCATAGAGTAAAAACGTTGTGGAAATATCACCAGTGTATCCACACTGGTGAATATCATTAAACAGACTGTATCTAGGGTTGATGTATTTCTGACAGTTTAATAAGTAGTGATCGGCTGATACAGAATGATATCCACAGGGACACCCTCGGGAATCAGAAAGGTGATTTTTGAAAAGGTCATCATTTGAATTGCTGCAACCATTTCGTAACCGACAAAGGATAATATTTGCCACCCGCTTGTATACATTATTTGGAGGCATTTTCTATTAAGACGGTATTTCATTCCACGTAAAAAGGATATTCGAATATTCGCTTTTAGTATTAAATTAACAAGATGATTATTCCAGTTTGCGCGGTTATTTAATATGACTCCTAGATGTTTATGCAATTCGCTTAACTCAATTTTGTTCGTCATGAAAGTCACATTTAAATCAGTGGGCGTGCGGCGTCTAGAGCATAATAGAGATTTTGTTTTTGTGGCGTTAAAAGAGACATGCCATCGCGTTGCCCATGATTCTTATTCAGTTAAGTCCGCATTTAAGGATTCTGTGATTTCAGGATTTGACAACGAGTCTGACACAATATATAAGCAAGTATCGTCCGCAAACAAGCGGATATTATTCACAACGTTACTGGGGAGATCATTTATATAAATAATGAACAGCAAAGGCCCCAAGACACTGCCTTGGGGAACTCCGGCTGTTATACGTTTAAGTTTCGACCTCGACCCATTTAAAACGACTCGTTGGTAACGTTCATCAATATAGCTCGTTAGCCAGTCAAGTAATTTTCCTCTTATATCGTTCCGATGTAATTTATGTAGCAAGGCTTTATGCCAAACCTTGTCAAACGCCTTAGAAATATCAAAAAATAGAAATAATACTTCTTTACCATCATCTAATGCCTTGACAAGGTCAAAATATATATCAATAAGTTGGAAAACAGTCGACTTACCAGGCAAGAAACCGTACTGATAAGGTGTTATTCGATTGCGAATAAAGTCAAACATATGCTTAAAAACTAATCGCTCGAGTATTTTGCTCGTACAGCTCAACAGTGAGATTGGTCTATAATTAGACGGAAGAGCTGGATCTCCAGATTTAAAAGCAGGAGTTATATTCGCTATTTTCCATTCAGATGGAAAAATAGAATTTTCTAGTGAGAAATTAAAAAGGCGAGCTAAGACTGGCGACAGAACTAAACGCGCTTCAAATAATACTCGTGGGCTGATGAGGTCTGGGCCGACTGCCTTAGACGTATCAATTGAATTTAACTCACATAAGACTTCGTCGGCAGTAATATGGATGTTGTTCAATTTGGGGCCCAAATGTTCTGCAATAGGTGGTAATTCTGAGGCATCGTCGACACCAGAAGAGCAAATTGAAGTGAAGTAGTCATTAATAAGATTAGCCTTAGCTTCAGTATTATGAATATACTCATTTTTTTCATTTACCATAGGAGGCAATTGAGAAAAATTAGCGTTTGAATTTCTAAGACAATTTTTACAAGTTTTCCACCAAAACTTATCGCTTACATTCCCAGACAATATAGCTTCAGTTATTTTATCGTGATAGACACGCTTAGCCGTTCTAATTAGTGAGGTTACGTGATTTCGCTGTATCTTATACGCTTTGATATTTTCGTCGGACATATACTTTCTGGATCGTTTATACATTTTTTCACGTGTTTTTATTTCTGCTTTAATTTCGTGGGTAATCCATGACTTATCGCTCGGGTAAATGGTCACCGTTTTATTAGGAATCGCTAATTTTGCTATATCCAGAATTTTACTAGAGACAAAAGTACACATGGAATTTACGTCGCTACTGCACAATTCAAAACCTTCCTCCCAGTTTACGCTGGCCAATGCTTCCCTCAAATAATCCCAATTTGCTATTTTATAGTTCCAAATCGTTCGTAAGAATTTAGAGGGCCTAGGTATGCTTGATTTCAGAGTAACATAGACAGGACAATGATCGCTGCAAAAATTTGATAAAATACCATAATCCGAAACAAGTGTACGATTGTTGCAAGCAATGGGGTCTAGCAATGTTTGGGATGCAGGGCGAGTAGGTTCGTTTATTAATTGTACTAGTCCAAAAGTGGAAAAAATATTAGAAAGATGACGGTTTCTAGGGTTCAGAAGGTCCTCATTTAGATCACCAGTTATTATAATGTTATGATTTTTTAAGTTATCAACAGCGACAGAAATATTGTCATGTAACTCACCCCACATGCAAACATCAGTTCTGGGCGGGCGATAGATAATGCATATAAGTGATTTTGGTTTGTCTATGATTTCTACCCAGATCATTTCAATGGAGTCATGTTCAAACTCAAGGCGACGTGAGAAAGACAACCGCTTAGAAACGTATACACAAACGCCGCCCCAAGCCTGGTCACGATCCCGTCGAATAGGTTCATAAAAACCAGAAAGTAAAAGTGAATCGTTGGGGATAATAGGAGTTAGATGACTTTCCGTAATTGCAATAATGTCAAAATGACGAAGATTTGCGAAAGCCAGATCTAATTTATTTTTTAGACCGCATATGTTAATATGCACAATCGAAAGATCAGGAGGAGAACGTTCACTAGGACCTGGATTTAATTCAACATCCCCAGAGAGTATAAGCTGGTTTTGAGCAAAGGCGAGAAAACAAATCACGTAAGATGAACATAGAATAAGTCTTATTAGAAACTTAGCCTTTGGTGACTGAAATACTTTATGCCGCAAAACCCTTGATGACATGCACTTTGCATGACACACGCATGCGAACAGACCAATTGTCGCGCGGTAAGCTGCTAAATCATTACCCAGGGTCAAATAAGCAGTACATCACCAAGCGCACGACAATTGCCAGGAGAACGCGATAGACCACCAATCGTATGAAACTAGATGATAATATAGAAGAGTATTCAGTGTATATATACAAAAGTAAGTGGTTCAAAAAGGAGAGGATAAAGAATAAGGCAAACATGATACAAGTGGTAAACTGACTAAGCAGCACACTCACAGCTGTTGAGCGTGGTTATGTTCATTCTAAATAATAAGATTATACCTAACCAAAATTTTGTGTTGATTATAAGACATATCTCGATAAATTATGTACAAACACGAGCATTCACCCAATATATAATATTAAAATCAAATATTTTAAATTGATGTAAGATCTATAGAAGACCATAAGTAACCAAAATTTGTTGTTATTTGTAAGAAGTATTTCAATATATTATGTACAAACTCGAGCATTCACCCAGAGAGTAATATTAGACTCAAATAATTTCGAATTGGTATAAGGTCTAGAAGATTATACGTAACCAAAAATTTGTTATTGGCTGTAAAAAAGTATGTCAATAAATTATGTACATACATGAGCATTCGCCCAATATGTAATATTAAACTCAAATAATTTCAATTGATATAAGATCAAGGTGATATACGTAACAACAATTTGTTATTGATTGTAGGAAGTATCTCAATAAATTATGTATAAACACGAGCATTCGCCCAATATGTAATATTAAATTCAAATAGTTGAAATTGGTATAAGATCTAGACAATTATACGTAAGCAAACTTTGTTATTGTTTGTCAAAATTATCTCAATAAATTCTGTACACACTCGAGCATTCACCCAAAGTATAATATAAGACTCAAATAATTTAAATTGGCATAAGATCTAGAAGATTATACGTAACCAAAAAATGTTTTTGTTGATTGTAAGAAATACCGCAATAAATTATGTACAAACACAAGCATTCACCCAGTATATAATATTAAAATCAAATATTTTAAATTGATATAAGATCTATAGAAGACCATAGGTAACCAAAATTTGTTGTTATTTGTAAGAAGTATTTCAATATGTTATGTACAAACTCGAGCATTCACCCAAAGAGTAATATTAGACTCAAATAATTTGATTATACGTAACCAAACATTTGTTATTGACTGTGAAAAAAGTATCTCAATAAATTATGTACAAGCACGAGCATTCGCCCAATATGTAATATTAAACTCAAATAATTTCAATTGATATAAGATCAAGGTGATATACGAAACAAAAATTTGTTATTAATTGTAGGATGTATCTCAATAAATTATGTATAAACACGAGCATTCGCCCAATATGTAATATTAAATTCAAATAATTGAAATTGGTATAAGATCTAGAAAGTTATCCGTAAGCAAAAATGTAAGCAAAAAATACCGCAATAAATTATGTACAAACACAAGCATTCACCCAGTATATAATATTAAAATAAAATATTTTAAATTGATTTAAGATCTATAGAAGACCATAAGTAACCAAAAATTGTTGTTGATTGTAAGAAGTATCTCGACAAGTTATGTACAAACACGAGCATTCACCTAATATGTAACATAAAACTCAAATAATATAAATTGGTATAAGGTCAAGATGAATATACGTAACAAAAAATGTGTTATTGATTGTACGGAGTATCTCAATAAATTATGTATAAACACGAACATTCGCCCAATATGTGATATTAAATTCAAATAATTGAAATTGATATAAGATCTAGAAGATTATACGTAAGCAAACTTTGAAGTTTGTACGGCGTCGTGGTCAGCTTTATTTCGTGTACACCGGTCTTGATTTCCGATCTGGATGGAGTACGTAAGATTGACTTTCAACAGTGCCATAAGAGTTAAGGAATCTTTCCACTGCCTCGTCAGAAACCACATAAGACAACCAGTGCACCCGCACCGTAACCTCTTTACGGAAAAAGGAACTAAAGGTTAACTCACAATTGAAGGATGGCACACAAACTGGTTCGGTGGAGATGTCGAGAGCATGTGGTACGGCGGTGATGAAAGTGACGTAGAGGTCCCTGGACTTCTATAAAACTATAAACTATGAAACGCTAATAAACTAAAACCCCCAGAACTAGGAGTACGGTCATATTTTACCAAAGCTACTGCTTAGGTAGATTAGGAACTATTTACATCTAACGGCAAATGGAATTATTTACAGGCAAGTATTAACATTATATACAAGGGATTTTCTTTTGGTCCCCAAAAACCGTTCTCGGTAATTATCTACATAAATAAACAAAATATTACAGTATTTACAGTACTATACAACCCAGGTTTTTTTACCATGGTTATACCATCCATTGTCTGTTTTATGTACATATTTCCAAACAGAATTGGAAATAAACAACAAACAGAATAACTACGCCAAGAAAAAGCAGGTAAGTTTGGAAATGAATGTCTATAAATATCAACTCAATTATTTTCATTACAAATATTAATTAAAGTGTTTGAGCCATAAAGGCCAGTTGCTGGCTTTCCGCCTTGCTTATCAAAATTAGGATCAAATATACAATTAAAATCCCCCTCCCCCCCCCATTATAATTGGCCGGCTAGTAGCCGTATAGAAAAAAAGACTATAAAAAAATAAAGCCCCTCCGCGGGGCGGTCAGGGGCATAAAAAAAAATTAAACGTAACTTAAGAGAATTAATTGTGACATTACAAGAAATAAGGCGGCCTGAGTTGTCTTTAACAGAAGATTCTATCGTGAAAAAGTTAGTACCATACTAAAAATATCTTGCCCACCCCAATCTTTTAACCAAACATCCCTATCAAATCAGAATCTAAATGAGTTTCTTGTAAATAAATAACATTATAATTTTGAACTGCAAGGTAAGTAAATAAATTTTTACCTTTAATGGGGTCTTAAGACCATTTCAATTGAGTGTAAAACATTTAGGGTTGCCATCAAAACAATACATATAAGAATAAAGTTATTTAAACGTGTAGGCCGCGAACGACCTACAGTACCGAAAGCGAGCAGTCCGCTTAGGGGGCAAAGGCAGAGGGGAAAGTTCGTTTGGGAATGCATTGTTCGTTATTAGATCAGAAAAAATAATCACTTTCGGCGTGACTTGCCCTAGCGACTGGGTGTCTGGGTAGATCTTCTTTTCCTGATCTCCATCTCCTCACCTGAAAGTTCTGAGGAGGAGCAGGATTGGGCCGATGTTGAGGGCAATCCAGGGCGTGGTTCATGCTCCACTAGGGAGAGGGGGGGGGGGCTTCAAAGGGGGCAAATGGGAGAAGAGAGAAACCAGAGGATCGGGATCTTCCGGAACAACAAAAATGGATGACTCCGTCACAGGTCCCCACACCGATGAGCAGGGTTCCTCAGTCACCGTCTCGGCTGGACCCTGTCCCGGGGAGAGGGCAAATGGGACGGTTCCGCTTCCTCTTGGACATCGACGTCGATAGATACCGACGTCGCAACAGCATAGTTGAATGGTGAGCAACGCTCGGTCGGGTGAGAGAGTGAATTGCATGACGAGCACGGGGCCGTAACACAATCCTTCCGGATGTGCCCCAATTTGCTACATGTGACGCACAGGGCCTCCCCCAATTGTAAAAATGAACGGAAATGATCCTACCTGTGACGTGTGTGGCAGTTTCTCAAAAGCATCTGGGGAGACCGTTAACCTCACCTCTCTGACTCTCTAATCTTATCCCTGTGGCTTGATGAGTCAGGAACGTCTGGGATTCAACAGTGCCGTAAGAAGAAAGGAGTTCTTTCACTGCAGTCTCCGACACCACGTAAGGCAACCTGTGTATCCGTGATGTCACTCTCCTCGTGAAAGAAGCCAAAGTGACCTGACATCCAAACTGGGTTTAGTGCACAGGCTTGTCAAGTGCGGTTAGGCATTAAAGCACCGAGTTATGGAAGGTGCAGTAGAGATCCCTACTGCCTCGGGCCTGGCCGGCCGCCTCAATTTCCTCCGCCATTATGTTAAAGGAAGCTTCCAGGAAGGCGGCAATCTGGGCGATGTTGTCTCCACGAGGTGCCTCCTCCAAATCCAACCGGACGGTACGCTTGACGCGTCCTAAGTCGAATCAGACGCAAAAGAATCAATAACAGAGTCATCACATGGTTCCTCCGAGAATCAATTAGAATAAAAACATTTACAGGCTGACAAAATTTCATCTTCATCGTCTATTTTTTAACCATTAATAACGAAAGAAGAAATATCTTTATTCTTAGCTTTAGTTTTTTTTAACATTGTGACATTACACGTTCAATCGTAACTGACAACCCAGGCCTAAACAAAATCCCAACCCCGCTAGAATAATTAGAACCATAAGAACCCCCACCCCATTCCCTAGCCCAAGCTTTTTCATCAAAATCAGAAAATAAATGTGTTCTTGTAGAAAAATAATATCAAATTGTTTAACCGAAAGGTATGTAAATAAATTGTTCCTTTTAGTGTGGTCTCAAAGACCATTGCAAGTAAGTGTATAGACATTAAAAGAAAGAGAAAAGGAGGATCAACGAAAAGATAGTTATACAAAGAATACCTGTCGACCGGGAGCGGCCTACAGTAGGTGTTTCCGATACAATTAGTCCGATTTTGGGGGTTAGGCGAGAAGAGTAGTCGATTATGGAATGCATTGTTCGTTATTGGGAAAATGAAAGAAAAACCTACTTTTTCCGGGACTTGCCCCGCCGACTCGAGCCTGTGGAGAACCTCCGTTTTTTTTATTTCCATTGTATCCATGTCCACGTCCGACAAGCCGTGAACGGAGCATTCGTCCGACGATGGGGCCGGCATCGGAGGAGGATCAGGGTTTACACTTTTAGTTGTCTGGTGAACAACAACCAGGGTCTCACGAGGTGGGGGAAGAGATGGTGGTGGAAGCTTCGCCGACTGGGAGAAGAAGTTTTCAACCGCTTCCTCCGACACGACATACGGTAGCCAGTGGACCCGAACGGTTACATGCCTGCGGAGGAAGGAAGAGATCGTAATTTCTCACCCGAACGGGTTGGAGTGGATCGATCTTGAAGATCTTCGTATTTCGTCAGGAAGGTCGTGCCGGAAGGTACCTGCTTCTCCGCAACTGGCCAACTGCCTCGACATCGTGACTGGTGACGTCAAACTTCTAGAGAAAAATTCCACCAGGAGTATGTTGATATCTCTCTCAAGGTGGACCTTGGCAGTGCGATCCGCACGATCCAGGTCAAGGCAAGACATCCCAGACCTGCTGCACACCACCGTCTCTGGAAGCGGGAGTGTCCTGATCCCCGGGGTAAGAAAAAAAAATAAATCCAAACAACCTCTTCCAACTGTAACCTACCCTACTGGTAACGGGGCAGTTGGCGTACTTAATAACGCTTTTAGATCAAACAATATCTGGACAGAGACAACACTTTGATCTTAGCCAAAAGGCCGAGAAGCGATACCAACCAGTAGTACATGGAAAACACCTAGGCAGACATACTCTGCAAGAAGCTTGCGCTTTATAACATGAATCTTTGCGCATGCGCGTCTACTCGATTTTCCAAAACATCAAACGGTCAGATGAGGGGCTAAATCATCTGATGAAGTGTGAGCCACAACATGAAGTTTTCTAAAATTAACCGACTAAAAACGACCAACAAACGGCTTTTTAGAGCAAAAAACGACGTTACCATGCTGCGCAGACATGGACAATGGGAATAATGGGATGACGTCATTAATAACGTATACCTGTTTCTAAAACTGCTTCGTATCGGATTTTTGTTAGCTCATAGTACTTAGGCTCTTTGGAAAGTTCTCAAGAAGGCGCATTTTTTCCGCCCTCTAGTCTCTACATCACATGATAAGCGCCGTGCAATGCGCCTTCAATTGATTACTACTGTACAAGTAAGGGAGGCTTGACATAGCAACTGGTCTCCCAGACCTTCAATGCAGTCTGATGAAACCAACCTGTGACCCGCCGGCCATCTTCTCTAGACAAGGGTTTTATATCCGAGCAACTCTCCATTACATCCCTTGTCGGATAACTCGGGTATAATGG
>JAVFBX010202681.1:0-12509 GCA_034783855.1 Mopalia kennerleyi | reverse complement strand
TCATGTTGCCCTGGTGCTCTCAGAGCTAAAGGGGAACAGGAAGCGGATCTGTTTGTGGTGTCTGTATTGCGTCCTGTCGTTGTCCTGTATTTATCTCGTCTTGTCTTTGTTTGTTGTCAGTAGTGTCGAGGGTGGTATCCTTCACCCGTTGGGCTGGCAGGTCGTCATATAAGTGAAATAACCTTGAGTACGACGTTAAACCCCAATCATACAGACAAACAAACATTAAGATAAACTCTGTATACAGAGAGTGAAGAACAGTTTCAGAGAATACTGACAGGTGTGTGATAAGCTCTCAACCGATAGTCCCCTTGGTGTCTCTTTAACACACACTCTATATGGAGGACATTTTGTTCCAATAGTAACTGTATGACATTTACTTACTTTCGGTAGAATTTAAAATCTCCACAGAAATATAGTGAAGGAGTTTGACCGATATTTATTGAGTAATAGTTAAGGCTAAAATTCGAACCCGTGTCTTAGCAATGGTGTATTAACAAGCTAATGGCTAATTTACCCACACTAGCTCAGAACATCACTTTAGGAAATTGTTCTTTACGTTTACGGCCCATATAATATTTATATAGTACACAAATAGTACAGTTAAGAAAATCGTTGACTTTTTTATTTTTTCTTTTCCTTTAATTTGAATCATTTATAATATGACTAATTGAAAAAATATAAATAAACAGGTTGTTATAGTGTTCGAACCACAGCGAAACTGAAATAGAATGATTTTGGCAAAAACACCAATCTTAGAATGAATGAACCCATAAATGGCCGGAGGATATATGCCTGCGTCATAAATCACTTTTACCAGAAACTTCAGCTAAATTTCGCAATATTTGTTTTTCTCACTACTTATACTACTTGAGCTTATTGACATATCGGGATTGAGACTGTCTCAGGAGAGTTCAGCAGCTATGACGCCTTTTCAAACTTTACTTGAGATAAGCCGTGTGTTTAGCCAGTGACCCTCATGTAACAGTAATATAATATGTTGTATATCACTTGGAGACTTAGAATGTTTGTTACTTTCAGGTGTATATATGTATTCTACCGTACGTTGGAAAGTACACAATCCGCTTGGAGGTTACATTACGTCTTTAACAAATATGGAACCAAACTAAAGGAAATGCCCACCGATACTATTTTATGTTCCCTGTGTATGTTGTGTATACCACGCACCAGGGAGGGAGCTTTATGTTCCCTGTGTATGTTGTGTATACCACACACCAGGGTGGGAGCTTTATGTTCTCTGTGTATGTTGTGTATACCACGCACCAGGGTGGGAGCTTTATGTTCCCTGTGTATGTTGTGTATACCACGCACCAGGGTGGGAGCTTTATGTTCCCTGTGTATGTTGTGTATACCACACACCAGGGTTGGAGCTTTATGTTCCCTGTGTATGTTGTGTATACCACGCACCAGCGTGGGAGCTTTATGTTCTCTGTGTATGTTGTGTATACCACGCACCGGGGTGGGAGCTTTATGTTCCCTGTGTATGTTGTGTATACCACGCACCAGCGTGGGAGCTTTATGTTCCATATGTATGTTGTGTATACCACACACCAGCGTGGGAGCTTTATGTTCCCTGTGTATGATGTGTATACCACACACCAGGGTGGGGGCTTTATGTTCCCTGTGTATGTTGTGTATACCACACACCAGGGTGGGAGCTTTATGTTCCATGTGTATGTTGTGTATACCACACACCAGGGTGGGAGCTTTATGTTCCCTGTGTTTGTTGTGTATACCACACAACAGGATGGGAGCTTTATGTTCCCTGTGTATGTTGTGTATACCACACACCAGCGGCGTGGGAGCTTTATGTTCCCTGTGTATGTTGTGTATACCACACACCAGGGTGGGAGCTTTATGTTCCCTGTGTATGTTGTGTATACCACACACCAGCGTGGGAGCTTTATGTTCCCTGTGTTTGTTGTGTATACCACACACCAGCGTGGGAGCTTTATGTTCCCTGTGTATGTTGTGTATACCACACACCAGCGTGGGAGCTTTATGTTCCCTTTGTTTGTTGTGTATACCACACAACAGGGTGGGAGCTTTATGTTCCCTGTGTATGTTGTGTATACCACACACCAGCGGCATGGGAGCTTTATGTTGTCTTGGCTCTCTATGAGCTAAGAGGCAGCTGGAAACCGATTTGAAGTCTTCTCAAAACATTAAAATTAACCTGCACATCTTTGAATTTCCACAAATATAAGTTTGGCATAGTAAAGTATGCCAACAGAGCTATAGTTACTCTCACGCTGTATGAAACGTGCACCAATACAGCTATAGTTACTTCCACGCTGTATACTATTTTCTTTTAACAGACAAAGTCACAATTCTATCCACTTCTTCCTATTGTCAATTATGGATCAGTAGATTATGTAACCATCGAAATTCCTTTATGAATTATTTATTTTGTTAAACGGAAATCCATCAGAGGTTTGTGCTTGTTTAATGATGTTATAATTTATAACAACTCGAAGTGGTTCTCCTCTACGCATATATCCACCTGTCTCCTTTGGCCACCTAATACCAGAATATAACATATATCCACCTGTCTCCTTTGGCCACCTAATACCAGAATATAACAGCTAGCATGTTGATTTTTCCCAGTCGTTTTGTCAAAATATCGATTTTTAGATTCTGATTAAGAAACCTCTTTGTTGCCCTTTTTATCATTGCCCGAAATTCTGTCATATACAATTGCTTAAACCTCAAGTTCCGGGTGTCTTAAGTAGGAGAATAAATTAAATTTGCACTTCTCGCGAAACACTTGTCTTGGGGTAGGTTACTCTATGCTCTATAGAACAGTTCATACGGGAAGACACCTGATACTTATTATCCTGGGGTTTATCTTTCTATATCTGATACATATACCACGCCTCAATCCCAACCCACAGGATAAGGTACTTAAACCCCGCCCTTGGAAGTTGAATGTTGTACAGCGATGTATGCATAAGACGTTACCTCAAGTACTATTAAGACAAACTAACAAAAGTGTAATCAGTAACACATGTAGAAATTGGATTAAAAAGAACGACCTCATACTGTACAATGTCTTTTAGGAGTCAATCATTAGAATGTAGCGTATTGATAGCCTCTAATTATAATGTGAAGTATTCGGATAATAAGAAAGTAGGCGTTAGAATGTATATATATATATATATATATATATAAGGCATCATCTGATGGTGCCACGTATTAGGTTAGTCAAATAGCATACGCGGTATAAGGAACAATATAATATGAATGAAAAGTATGAGGATAATCAGACTGATTGCTTGATTGGTATTTTACGCCTTGCTTAAGGCTACTTCACTTATATGACGGCGGTGTATCCCAACAATAAGTAACATTAGCACAAGGATGTGAAGCGGTTCCATAATGCTGGAAAGTTAATCTGCCTCTTGTCCTAAGTGAAGACCGCATTGCTACTCTTCAAACAAACAGCCAGATGGCCGGGATAACAGGAAAGAATGCGGAGATGATGTATAAATAGACACAAGACAGCAAATGATAAAGCCACATATTATCATAATAATTAAGTATATGGCATATTAGAATAAAAAAGGTAACAATTTGATGTATTGAATTAATAATTAATAATGTGACACATTGGTTTAATAAAAAAACTGCGGCGTATTTGTTTAATTATTAGGAAGTGATTATCGTGATATTTATTAAGACTGTTGCGTATTAAGATGACAACCAATAACAAAACGTGTAAAGAGCGTATAGTTGTAAAGAATCTGATTTATAAAGACCAGAAGAACGTATTCAGATAATAATTTGCTTTAAACTGATTAAAAAGGGAACCAATAGAAAGATAAAAAATTATATCGAAGAACCAAATAATTTCAAAGGCGATTATTGCATGAAAAAACTGTTGTAAAATGGCACATAAAACACGTGACATGTACTGAAAATCTGCACACAGGATTTAAATGTGAACGTCAGGAATGCTCGTTAAGCCTTATACATTAAACTATGGACGAGAGATAGATTGATCAGAATCTCTCCACAGGTGCATAGAATGAGAACATAAACTGTTTTTTTTTAAAATTATTTTTATGTGAAAACAAGATGTTTTTGGTTCAAAAGACAAAAATAAAAGTTATATTGATTCGATTCCTTACGGAGTATCCGAAACTCATAGGGAGAAATAATCCCAATTAAATATTTAGGCTACTATTTAATTCTATTTTAGAGTCTATTATGAGCATACCATATACATGTTTTGTGATGATGTCCAACAAACAAGAAAACTTTTTTGTTGACCGTAAAGTAAAAGGAAGGGTTTTTGAATCTGCCAAAATGTAAACTGTAACTAGTAAACTGAAGATAATTCTATGCATTTACGATTCCACCACTGCATTTGCGCGGTGTACAATTTACAGCCAGGGGATCATTAAATAATCAAACTTATAACAATAATATTCTAACAAATCATTGATTATAAAATCGAACATATTTGCGACACGAGTGCTTTTTCGAGGCTATATCGTTTACCGATATTTATGAGAAATTGCAAGTGGTTTTCCTATGACTGATACTGACCGACTTTATGAGTTTATATATATTAACTCGCGTCGGTTGTTTCCGGATCCTTCCGGTAGTTTACGCGCTATAATAACAGTTGCGATTGGCCGTTGTGGCAGGAAAGTTTCATCAAGATTTGGTCTACTGCATTTAGCAAGAATAGTGCCATATTAGGATGTGAAACATCTAAACAAAATGTGTTTCTCGCTAATAAGTATACATATCGGAACATTTTTATTTTATTTTATATTTTATATCGGAACTTCCTCGGTTCTTTCCTCTGATTTAACCGAAGCTATTTACGGCAAGGACGCATTCAATCGGAATTGTGAGAATGGGGGTCGGAATTTTATAATAGGCGTCGATTATTACACCTCAATACAAAAGTTTATTTCAAACTATTACTGCACTTCAAATTGTTGGATATATGTGAAACCTCGTGGCAACAGTTGCCTCAAATGTGACCACGCGAAATCTCCCGAGAAACACAAGAACGGCAAAAAAGATGTCTGTTAATGCGTGTTAAAACTTTTAAAGCGCAAGACTTATGCTACATGGAGATGTTGTTTTTATCATACAGGAAGTAATAAATACCGAGAAAGTGAGAACCCAATACATGAAGCTGGGGCATTTTTGTTTGTCAGTGTATAACATTTATAACGGCACATAACACACTTCACATTCTGTTTGTGTTGCTATTCACTTTGCACGTCGTCATACAAGTGAAATGTCCTAATGCATGGCGTCAAACACCAGTCAACCAATAGATCAATCAATCAATCACACGACTAATAAATCTCTTTTACCATAAACCCATGGCACGACAGCCATGACAGGCGCAAAACATGTCCCCCAGGCCTTGCTTCACAGATCTGTCTGGCTGTTATCCTTCTACATAGGAGATCTCGCGGAACCAGATTCCAGATCGACTGTACAGCCAATCACCAAAGACGTCGTCACCATTGTAACATATATGTTTCTAGATTTGCCTGCGTTTAGATCAGAACACAGTGTACTTCTAAACTAGATTTGCCAGTTTTTAGATCAGAATACAGTGTACTCCTATACTAGATTTGTCTGTGTTTAGATCAGAACACAGTGTACTCCTAAACTAAATTTGTCTGTTTTTAGATCAGAACACAGTGTACTCCTCAACTAGATTGGTCTGTTTTAAGATCAGAACACAGTGTACTCCTAAACTAAATTTGTCTGTTTTTAGATCAGAACACAGTGTACTTCTAAACTAGGTTTTTTTTCTGTTTTTAGACCAGAACACAGTGTACCCCTACGCTAGATTTGTCTGTTTTTAATTCAGAACACAGTGTACTCCTACACTAAATTTGTCTGATTTTAGATCAGAACACAGTGCACTCCTAAACTAAATTTGTCTGTTTTTAGATCAGAACACAGTGTACTCCTAAACTAGATTTGTCTGTTTTTAGATCAAAACACAGTGTACTCCTAAACTAAATTTGGCTGTTTTTAGATCAGAACACAGTCTACTCCTAAACTAGATTTGTCTGTTTTTAGATCAGAACACAGCCTACTCCTAAACTAGATTTGTCTGTTTTTAGATCAGAACACAGTGTACTCCTAAACTAGATTTGTCGGTTTTTAGATCAGAACACAGTGTACTCCTAAAGTAGATTGGTCTGTTTTAGATCAGAACACAGTGTACTCCTAAACTAAATTGGTCTGTTTTTAGATCCGAACACAGTCTACTCCTATACTAGATTTGTCTGTTTTTAGATCAGAACACAGTGTACTCCTAAACTAGATTTGTCTGTTTTTATATCAGAACACAGTGCATTCCTAAACTAGATTTGTCTGTTGTTAGATCAGAACACAGTGTACTCCTAAACTAGATTTGTCTGTTCCAAAGCCCTGTGAAATTCTCTAGGTTTATATAAGTGTGTGGAATAGTACGCATACGCTGGTAAATAGACTTCCGGGGAACAAAATGTACAATTTTAATGCCTATTCATACATGTATCCCGACCGAGCGTAAAGGGATGGTGCTTCAGTTAGGAGAATCCCGCGAGGTTCTTGATGCCAGTCCGTTATCAATCTGCCAATTAGAAAGCCACAAAAACTTATGAAGTATCATACGGTTCCATATATAAGGGGGACACGACTTGCTGTCTGGCACATGCACTCTACAGTAAATTGGGTACGTTTTATTAAATAGGACATTATTTGACCAATTGCAAGAGGAAGTGTTAGAGTTTGGGAACACAAAAGGTCCAGTGATGTCCTTGAGTTTGAAACAGGTGGACTGAGTTGTACCCCGTCACCTCCTTTCTGATCACTGATGTAGAACGAAATATTTGGCAGGGCGTGAGCAATCCACTATCACAATAGCTTAAAACATATTTCTGAGTCTAATATAGGACGTATTGCGCAAGTTATTCTTCCCATGAGCACTACATGCCCCCATGTCCTGAGACCACTTACCCGAACATCTTCCACGCCAAAATAAAGCTAACCATGTTCCTATTTTTGCAATTGTCAACCGTTATATTTTAATTCGATTCAGTTTAATTAAAACTAGTTTAATCCTTTATTTATTTGAATGGGACCAGCCACAGCGAATGGCCATTCGGGCTTTTAATTTTCACCACACAGACAGATACAGCTCATGTGTGTAAAGATGAGCAACTGCTAAAACAAAAAATAAAGTTGTCAATTTTCGTGTAACGTATAACTCGGTTTTCCGCTCAGGTTTGTTTCTTTGATTCGGAATTAACACAGTTCTCATGGTTAGTTCACTCACATGCCAGCCCGATTAGGAAGTCCCCCCCTCACCCCCCCCCCCCCCCTCACCCGAGCAAATACAGGACAATCACAAGACGCAACACAGTGACATCACACCCAGATTGGGTTTATGTTGCCCCTTTGCGTCAGAAGGACCAGACCAACAGGAAGCCACCTTCCATTCGCTGGTCTTAACTTTGGTATAAAACACAGGCGTTCGGAGTGAACTACTGCGCTTGCATATATCATTCCGGTTAAGGCATGATGGTAAATGTGATCTTAAATTAATGTAAATTAGTCCACCGACGTTTTTATCGCTACCGCGCCACATAGGACAACATGAGAAGTACATTGAACTGGAAATCTAGTATGCCAATCTAATTAAAATCAGATCCCCAAAACGCTTCCCGTGTTTTGTTTGTCACTATATTGACATCTATCCCAATCATTCTACATATACTGTTCAGTTAGGTAAAGCTTACTGGAGTGACGAAAGGTCACAGTTTCAGTTGTCCAATAAAAACACATATAGCACAGGACCATGTTAAACACCAAAACAAGCAGAAGTTGTCTGATTTTCTTTCGAGTTAATGATGCTGTAAGTCGCATGTAAACAGATGAAAATGCAATTCCACTCAAAGTTTATTATTTGAACGGTGTTTGTTGATTGTGCGTGCATGTATCCGTTGGTCCATTCTAAAATATAATCAATTCTACTTCGTGCGTCGAGACGTTGACTCTAAGATACACACGGGCCATCTTGCTTTGCACACCTTTAGTTTTCTGGTCTGTGGCAAACGTCGCCCCAAACATTGGCGAAAATTAATGCGCGATGGCCTGGCATAGCGTACGACGGTTGTCTCGTCCACTTTTGAAACTCTCTCTCGAATACAATTGACCGTTGGTCACGTAAAAATATGCAGTCGAGAAACTTCGGTTCGTCGGTGGAAATCTTCGGCTTTTACAAACCAGAATTGTTAAGCAGATCTGTGACTGGTCAATTTAAGAAACCAATCGACATTGTAAGTGGGGTGATTGCGTTAGATCTCAATATAGCGACAAACAAAACACTTGGAGCTTTTTTTAGATCTGATTTTAATTAGATTATATAGTAAGCCTACATACAGAGCAACATTTAAAGAACGATTTGTTCAATCCGGCTGTTTTCTGCAATGTCGATGTTTTGAATCAGCTAGGCCCCTATAACAATGTATCCAAACGACGGCCCGCGTTTCTCTCTTCTCTTCTGGTGTTAATACTGTCTATCCTAACACCATAAACAACAAGAAAATGAACGAGGTTTGCCATTATGTAGGTCTACCGTAACACAGGTGTCTGTGTGGCTTTATTAACTTGTAAGTCTTTACGCTAGAAATGTAAAGGTTAGTCAGCATCATACCACCAGAGAGCCATACAAATCATTGATTCCTCTTTACATGGTTTTCTGTCAGATTATGAACATTTATTTGTTAAACATATATTACGTTAAGTCGAGTACCATCCGTAGTGAGCCTTAGACACGTGGTGTCATGAATAAACATAAGCTGTTTATCTTCACGACCAATCGGACACAGGATCGGAACCACGTGGCTCAAAACCTCCTATACAGTCCATTGAGTTGCTTCCCGATAGTCAGATTTTCGCCCGCTCTCATTGCGATAGTGTTAACACGGCAGCTGGTCTGCTGTGAAGGGAACATTTGTAGAATTTAGTTGTTTATTTTATATGATTTTTAAATGTCAACATGGTGATCATGTCGTCCCTTTCCGAGGAGCTATGTTTATACGATTTCGGCAGGTAAGCTGGGCAATTTATCTTTCTCAATCACAGATTGTCTTATATGATTTTATATTTATTTATTATACATTTCTTATACTATAACGAACGTTAATATTGTAAGACTGCGATATACATGTTTTGAAAAGTCAAACCCTAAATATAAAGTTACAAATCGAATAAATATAGGATCAATGTAACTTCTTGTTTATATCCTTTGACCGCTCTACTATCTTAACATTTACTTATGGTTTCATACAGTTAACTGCTATAGCTGTATGGCGACTTGAAAAATCTATTTTAAGGACTGAATGTAGCCTAGCTTATAGACCCGCTCTGTTGACTGAGTGGATTTAAAAACTAGGTTTATTCGCAGTATGGCCACCTACTTACTTCTATATTACACAGACCTATACATATGTGATATAGATATATATATTACACGAAGTAAAACGATATGGCCTCTACATGTGTGTTATAACGAGAGCCATGTGTGCAACGTATAATCCATATCAGTTAGCCGTTTCAAAATCTCCAAAACAAGATAAAACACCATGCCTTACATGTCTCGATTATTTAAAGTTTTAATATTACAATTCTGTATAAGATTTGAATTTCTCATACGTCAGTATATTTGCGTATATATGTGATGAAGGAGAAGTTGTGTTTCATGTCATGTAACTGCACATCGCGTAACAAATGGAAGGGATTTTAACATCATGGTCGAGAACATTGCTTTAATTTCTGATTTTGATGGTCTATTACGTTTTTTTAATATTAATTCCATAAATTAACTGTACAGCTCTTATATATGTATTTGTTTTGTATCGCAGGTCCACCAAAGGTGCCTCGAAGCAGAGGAGAGATCAAATCAACGCCGAAATTGGTGTTATGAGAGATCTACTCCCTCTCCCAGAGTCGGCGAGGATTCGATTGTCCCAACTTCAAATTATGTCTCTTAGTTGTGTCTACATACGAAAATGCCAGTTATTGGAAAAACGTAAGTACTGTCCTAATTTATTCTTTAGTTTGTGAAATAGATATAGTGTTAATGGCATCGATTATTTCACAACAAAACTAATTCCAACATGGTCATATTATCCAATAAAGTCATAATACACACGGGGCTGAGAGAATGCACAACAAAATACTGAACTAACGATGGATTCGCTGAATTCATGCCTTACACTGGGCTCAGCCCCAATTTTGCATAACCTAACATTGTGTTCATGGGCAATATAATTATAACTACTGGTCTATATGCTGCTTTAGTTCAAGCACACATGGTTAAACTTTATATTACATATAGCTCTACATGTAACCAGGATAAACGTTTCTAAATACTTCTTAATTGGCAGTTTTCAAATATCATGGATATACGGCATTGTCTGTTGATGATTTTGCTGTATGTATTTATTGACTAATCTGAGCTGTGACGTGCTCAGAACCTAGCACCTTATAGTTTTGACTTTTTAGCATGTAAGTAAGTAAGTAAGTGAATAAATTTATAATTTGAAAGGTCAGTGCGAGTTCGAATTTAACATAATCCGTTGTATAATTATGTCTGTACATAACGGATCAATACATGTTAAATAGAATGAATATTTATGTATATGCTTCATGCACATTTAACCTGTGTCTAATACATACATGTGTCTACTATTGTGTATATCATTATGGTTGTAGTGAGAAATGTAAGTTGGACTAAAAAAGGAATGAATAAAACAATAAACTAAATGTTAATTAATGTTTCTGCTGTACTCAACGCGAAACTATATACAGGGCGTTTCAGACTAGACCTCAGATGATTGAACCTATCTGATAATATGTTATATTTTTTATCATCATCTTTGTTTGCTAATTTTTTAAACACATGTATAATGTGCGTGGATGAGGTTGGCAAAATCGATTATGTATGTAGAGACAACAGTTAATTTCAGAATAATAATAAATAGAAGAACGCCATAGTACCATTATTATTATTACATTTTGATAACTATTTGAGCAGTTTTAGCTGATAATAAGGAGTTGTCAACTTTCTTATACACTAAGGGATTCTTATTTATGGCGTGGCTAGGTATACATACTGAATAAGACTGTATGGTGTCTATACATTTGGTGGAGAAAGATTTAACAAAGCTTTTTTTTTAACCCTGGAATTCACTGAACACATTGGCGTGTCCACAAACTAGGACCCCGTTCATATATATGTTTTTAATCTCCTGGGAGTTACTCCTAAACAAGAATACAAGACTCTATGTATGTAGAGAATAGTTTAATACCAGATAGAGCTCAGACAATTTGTATACTTCTCAAATATGAAACTATAATGTCAAGAGATTTCGATGAATCATATACATAGACCTACATCATGACGAAATTGAAGTTTTGCCAAGTTGGATGTCGGTCAGAGCGTCCTTGGCCATTGACTGTAGCGCCCGTTCTATAGAAGATTATCATTCTGACTCAGTGTTAAAGTAAACAAAAAATCGTCGTGCTATTATAGGGAACTAGTTTTTGTATTTTTCTACCTTGACTACCGGATAATCTCTGTGTTTTGTGCATATATCATGAGTCACATAAGACTCACCAATTATACCAAAACGCCAGACAGACTTCAAAGTAACATGTTCTACCTCTGTCATGGGTTTTAACTGCGATTTATTGAAAAAAGAAATGAAGAAGAATTCTGTCTGAAACATGAGATGCTTAATTTTTTTTACATTTCATTTTTACAAATGTATTAAATACACTTCACGCTATGGCAAAATATGGAAGATTTCCGTCGAAAAACAATTAAGAAAAAAAAAATAATAAAGATAAAGGAAAATGGGATGATGTCATATCAAAGACATGTTGCTTCCAACATTATCGATTCTGTTAGGCCAATACAAGTAATCCCTTATAGCTTTTGGAATTGGTTCAAATTTGTTTGAAATGTGTTAAGAATCTGTTCTTATCAAAAAACATACAGAAAGCGATTTTTCTACAATATGATTTCTTTACTATATACATCTGCACACTTTATATGTAAACAGGTAAATGTCCAATACGTTGTGGCTTTATTTCTTATAGTCATATATACACTCCTAGCCTTGGCTTCCAAATAGACCCTCTGTTAAAACCAATACAATGCGCTTTGTAACGTCTGCTATTTGGTGGTTTCATCATATTGAACGCCTTCTGCCCACGTGAAACCACAACTATTTATTATGACTTATTCTGTTATTACTACCATTCTATAATTATTACTTTTCTTTTGTTTTCAGTTTTCGGTTCAACTCATTTCAATGTCAGCACCCCATTCGACTTTTTTCAGGTAAGATAAAAAAAAAACCTATCGCTATTCTATATCTACATAATTATTGTATTATTAGATAAGGAAAACATAAAGCACCATTTTTAAAGTGAAATAACTTTTAGTA
>JAVFBX010202670.1:0-12509 GCA_034783855.1 Mopalia kennerleyi | reverse complement strand
CATATCAGTGGTCAGTGGGTGTGATTGTCACCATATCAGTGGTCAGTGGGTGTAATTGTCACCATATCAGTGGTCAGTGGGTGTGATTCTTGTCATGGCAACAGCCTCAACCAGCAATAATAACATATAACCTTATAACATTTATATTTTTATTGATGATTCAGTCAATCTGAACTTAAAAAGCAAAGAACACAGCAACTTGATAAAAATTATGGTTTATTTTTCAATCTTTCAAACATGGTGAAATTGCACAAATCATTAAACAGCAGTGATGAACACAGATATATATATGATGCAGTACGTGTGAGCGGGGAGGGAGATATTATTATTAAATGGTTCATCGGATTTGATGAACTATGATGGAACTTCTTTTTACAAATCTGAAATGGGATGAAACATTTACTCTATATATAAAGATGACAACATTTAAATCTCAAGCATCCTCTATAGCGTCAAATAATCCAAACCAAACTTGCTAGAATTAAGTTCTTTGGGGCATGAAGCCGGCTTTATTCAAGGACTGTGAATGCATGTTTTTTACACATTGCAATCGTTTCTTATTATTTTTTGTTCACTTTGCAATTACAGCTTTATTTTTTATATAAATTTGTCTTCAGCATTTTGTTTTTAAGAAAACCTGAAATAAAGCAATGTTCATTATCACATTAACTCTTTGTTTATTGCAAGTAGAACATTGGTGCAGTTCCCAAACTTCTAGTCATTAAATTGTCACCGATTCCAACAATGGACAGAAGGTTGAAAAAGAAAATAATCCGGATCTTATTTCATTCATAGCACAACTGTTAAATGCCACTCAAAGATCATGAAACAAATTCAAACATGCGTAATGTTTTACAAATATTGAGTAGGATATGGCTTCCACTTTCGTCAACAATTCAAAGAAATATACAACTTTCCAGCACTGGATAACTAAATATAACGTGCAACACATACAAATAAATAGGACAAAACAACAGGTAACATTTGGTTATAACTAAGACATACATCGAGAAATGTATCCAACAATATATAATACGTACAAAGACGTTTACTCCTTACAAAAATGACAAGAAATATTATGCCGTGGACTGGAGAAAACCTTTTATAGTTTGAGATTGTTTTGCTTTCGCTTACATTACTCACAGCCAAGTCCCATGGGTGAAGGGACCCACTTTCAGTCACCCGCAACAATGACGCAATACATCCAATAACATACTGTGTACATTTACAGCACTAGATGAGACAAACTAACTACATGTAGCTCTATCTTCCCCTTATCTAGGAGATCAAGGAGCCCCTTCCAGCTGCCCCCAGAGGCCCATTTTTCAAATACTAAGGGCCTCTACCACATCCTGGGCTGAGGACTAACTAGTTCTATGTCCACTTTTCCTTGAACTGAGATAATTGAGGTTGAAAGTTACCCATGTCATATATTTCTGTTGATAATCAATAATAACTTCCGCATTTTTGCATGGAATTACCACGCCTTATAAAGTGTAACTTTGTGACAAAGAACTTGTTAGCCTGTAGATCCCTATCAATAGGTTAACTGTAAAATTCATAAAAGTGGACAAAGAACTAGTTAGTTTTCAGCCCACGACATGATCAGCATGAAGCCATAACAAAAGCACAATTGCTGAACCAAATCAAATTGAACATGATCAGAGTGTAGATTTAATTAAATCAATAATTGACACTCTCCCTATAAACAATTCAGCTGTTGGACTTCACCCATAGAAGCTGAAAGTGGAATATTATATATAAACAACTTGGACAATGAGGAAAGAATACATCCCCTGCCAACTACTTAACAAAGAAAGGCCACTAGATGTTTACCTATCATTTTTAACAGAACTTATCCTAGTTATACAATTTCTGGATAACCACTTCTTGTTTTGTGATAGAACACTTGGTTATCCAGAAATTGTATAACTATGTTACCCCACTTCTAAATGTCGTTCAAAACTTAGAACTTATCCTTCCATCCACTCTATTTGGGACATACTGTCATATACATGTGTATTTATTTATTGCTTCACATCAACAAAGCTTGAATTCAAAGAATACACTCTATTCGAGACATACTGTCATATATGTATGGATTTATTTATTGCTTCATATCAACAAAGCTTGAATTCAAGGATAACCTACACTGATCATGTCTGTTCTTATTAATTGTTGAATCTGATAAAATATGAACTCAAGTGTTGAGTTGCATCAAGTACAATTTATCGAATGGAATCCGAACAAGTACAAAAAAACCCACTCATGAAGTGTTGTGTCAGGTCAAGTATAATTTCATCAAGTGTTGTGTCAGGTCAAGTATAATTTCATCAAGTGTTGTGTCAGGTCAAGTACAAATTCAGAAGTTTTCCGGAAATCACGGTTTAAGCAACGGTACTTTTTAATATTAAAAAGAAAAATATCTTCATTGAACACATGTACCATACATACAATAGTCAGTTATTGATATCTACCATGGCTTCAAAGCTAATAAACTAATAAATAAATGTTGATTGATGGGTTAGTTCCCGAGTTAGAGATGCAGGGGGTCCAGTTTCTGCAGTAAATTGGGTTCCGAGAAACTTATGGGCGCTCGAAATATTATGCTCTCAAAACAATGTTGAAACAATCATGTAGTTCCAAACTCTTAGCTCTGATGAAATTTGATATAGGAACTCCTGTGATAATCGTCTAGAAACTGCTCTCAAATAGCATAAATTTAAAGATACATAGCCTGACAAACAACAGGAGGACAACACAAATTGTTGATTGACAGATTCTACTGTTTACAGACACCATTAATTCAAAGCGAAGAGGGTTGCCAAAAATAACTGATTGGTGCATTCCACTCTTTATCAATCTCAAAAAAATAATACTGGCTTAATAATTAAAAGGGTGGTCAATGGTTAAATACTGATCAACTTTGGCGAATAAATGTCAACAGAACTAATCAAGTGAAGTGATATGCTTATACGGTAAATAAATAAATACTTCCTTAGACCTATAGAGTTTCTGACATTTTCCCCAAACAAGCAAAACGAATATGGTTTATTTTAACAGTAGTTAGTAAATTCTCTACTGTGCGAGATATTTTTAAATGAAGAGATATAATCCACAAGCCTCCACCAGTGACTGAACTCAATCATTTTAGTTTGTTTGTTTGATTGATTGAGGTTTAACGTCGTATTCAAGAATATTTCACTTATATGACGAACTGCCAGCCCAATGGGTGAAAGAACCACCCTTGACATCACTAACAACAAACAAAGTCAGGACAGGACAAATTCAGGACTAAAATAGGATGCAATACACACACCACAAACAGATCAGCTTCCTGTTCCCCTGTAGCTCTCAGAGCACCAGGGCAACATGAAGCTCTCTCCAACCGCCCGCCCATCATTTTAGTGACCAGGTCAAAAGTTGTATGATATAAAATGTAATGCCGAGTGAGTAATTGTAGAAATAATGACCCTAAAGAATGTTAATCTGTATCATTAATAACATTCACACTCAAGCTGTGACAATATTACTGAAATTATGGGAGCTATTTCCTCCATTCAAATAGCTTTGCGTCCTTAGTTATTAAATATTATGGCCGTGCATGCTGATACATTTAGTTAATGAGTAAACGTAGTTTAAGCCTAAATCAGACTATTACTAAAATAATTACCTTAACTGATCCCAAATAATGGTGTAAATAAGTGACACAATTTTTATACTTTCTGAAATGTATTCAACCTACTGACTCTAATTCAGGTTTGTATATGACTGCAAATTAGCATTACTCACCCACGCTTGATGACTATTTGTGTGTGTACTGTTGTTGATTTGATTTCACCAGAATAACACATATAATTGTTGTGTTTTACAAAATCTTGAGGCAATAAAACCCTTCAGGGTTTGTTTAATCCCATATCCTTTTGTTAAATTCATGTTCACTATTATATTTTTACAACTGAATATTGTTGTAATGGTGAACCATTATGTTGTTTAATTATTGCAAGAGGATCCTCACCATGTAACAAAACAGGTAAAACACTGGTAATATACATATTTTGACACGCTATTAGGTAAGCAGAGCCCCTCCATGGATTGCACAAAGGGAGGTGGGTTACATTATGTGTTTCTGGTCCATAAGTTTTGGTGATTTATTTAAATTACTTGCATTGATACACTTTGCCTTAGACACATGGATATTTCGACATACATGTACAAGGCACAGATTTGACTCAGGCACACACACATTACAGACAGGTAAGGGGTTTTATATACAATAAGCTGCTTATGATACAATCAAAACACAATCATGATATTAAATAAGTTCACAAACTTCATTTCAGTTGATAAATGCATATAATATTTGAACACATAACATATGATAGCAACTGAACTGAACAATACATGGTGAATATGTACAATGTCAATTTAACTATTTTTTTCATGATGAATAACTTGGTTGAAAATGCTGCAAACTCTGTGGTTTGTACAGTCTCAATATCATCTTTCTATTAAAGCAAAGACACACATAAGACAAAGATCAGTTTATGTTTCCACATAAATCCTGAACATGAGATTCTATTTATTTGCAGAGTTAACCTGCAGGGCAAGAAACACTTAACAGACAATGGGGACTAATGTGTACTAAAGCTTGATAACAGTTACTGTATGAGTTGTGCCCCTTTAGTCAGTCTCCTGTGCCTGAAGGCTATTTTGACGCATTCAACTTACAACCTGTTCATAACAGTTTTACTTGGCACTTATAGTTAGAAAACGACAAGACAGTGTCCAGCAGGGATCAAAACCTTTTCACCTGTTTTGGTATCACTTTTATTGCTTTTCAAAAGTCTCTTGTTAAATTTATGTAAACAATCTTGATTATTCATCCATGCTGAAGCGGACTTTGTCCTCTCGAAGAACCAATCTTGAGAAGATCTTTAAATAGTTACAAACTTGCTTTCAGACTTCGATTCTATCACCATTTCACAAACCGTGCAGAGCCAATAAGACTAAGTAATACGGAAATACCACTTACAGTATTGATACCTTGGCACGAAGCTTCCATGTTACCCGGCCATAGTACATAGATTTCATAACAAAGGAAAGAACATTGCTACCGTTTGAAATGATTCAGAATACATCAAAAAGGTTAGAACTGATGTGATTTCTTCAGTATTGTTGCCTCAATATCAAATCTGATGGGTGAGCATTGTAAACAGGATCGTTTCACAGACATCCATTTCTTTTGAGTCACATATAATGTAATGTTTGGTGATTTTGACTCTTTCAAGAACTGACCTATCATCAGCGACTTAGGTTTCTCCAGATTGTTACTTTTATGTGATAGATATGTGAGCCACTATTACATGAATATACATGTCTGAGATCAAACTTATTGTTAAATGATTGATAGGACTATCCTTCTGTGTGCTGGCTCACAGTTGAACGATTATACAGTTTATGGGTAAAGTTGTTTAATGGATAACAAGAGCTTTATTTCCTCAGCGATAATGTGAATCTCCTCACAATCTCATTACTTCACGATTACCAGCTACACTCATCTCTGGAAATTCACAAACATGTCTTCCCAACTTAAAGACTTTTTGCATAGTACCTGTGATATGGCATGACCTTACAGAAAGTTTGTGGAGGTCAAAACAGTTTTAGCAGGATCATACTTATAAGTTTATCCTTACATAGTATTTGTTCAAGCTTCAAACAATCCAAATTTTGACCAATAACCATTTTTATGCCTCATTGTTTTTGATGAAGTGTTGGCCCATCATTTAATACTTATGGTTACAGTCTGAACCATTGAGGCATCCCAGGAATACTATTGGTTCAAATTTTAACCAATCATTTGTTGACTAGATCACCATTGACACACAAGACTTTCATCCAATGAGTTGTAGAAATGAAAACTATACATTTGTGGCGAGTCTACTTGTAGTGATTTCTGCTGGCGGTAATGTTGTCGTGTAAGGGTTACTGTAGTCATTTCTAAAACTCCTCAATACACACCCACCTGTGCTATAGTTTGACTCACACCTGTTTGAAAACAAAAAGCAGATGAGTAAGGAAAAATTTATACTATTAAGCTTGAATTCCGCACAAAAAACTCTCAACAACAACGATATTTCTACCATTTGTTGCTATAACAAAAATGACAGCATTATTGACAGATCGGTGTTTTACGCCATGCTTAAGGGTATTTCACTTATACAAAGGTAATGAAAGCATTGTTGAACAAATACAGTTTAAGACTCGAGGTCATATGAAAGTATATTGTTGTCTTGAAACATCATTTTCTTATCCACGGCTATATTGGAGAAAGTATCACAAGGATCGGACTTAAAAATGTTGCAGTGAAGTACATAAAGGGGAAGCAAACAAAGTATTAGGTATTATTACGCTGATAGCATCAACTGGAAGAAATTAAAATCATGTATTACATGTGGCACTGGGAACAAACTAGATTTGACGGTGTTTATTTACAATAAATCATCTATTTAGCATTTAACGGACAAAGTAGACATTTATTAATTTGTGGAACAGAAATACTACAGTTTGCTATTAAATATCACTTAATAGTAGATCCTACCTGTCGGAGGACGCTTCATCGTCTCTATGTGAATATTCATCTCCCATTATATAACTATCTGTGGTGTACGGATCATTTGCTATAATGTCTGGACCATAGTTAAAGGCATTATTATTTGCTCGTAACTCCTGAAATAATAAATTAAATGAAATAAGTATTTATCAAATATTTGTTATTAGGTGTTACACATTCTACTCAATGGTACATGTCGTTTTCAGAAATGATGAATTTGCATTGTTCTTATTTGTTTAGAAAACTTGCAGGAAACCAGGGGCAAAAACCATCCACATTGTATCCGGCCTAGAAACACTGACCAGGGATTAAAGGCTAAAACCACACCATAACAGACACAAATGGTTTTTCAAGGCGGGAATTGTTGGAGATACCTAAGCTTTGCTCTGCTGAACTATTTATCATCCTCAATAACTAAGTGATGACTGTATGCTCGAAAAGAAAAAAAAAATTATGTGCAATAAATTATCAATTTATTTAATTGTTCTAAAGTTAGCACATTTTATGACCAGATTTAATCAAATTGTTGACTTTCATAAAATGTTTTTAACATTTTAATGACATTTTACCAGAATTAGTAAAACATTCACCTTGCCAGGGTAGTTGATATTTAATTCATCATAGTCAGCTGAATATCTGTATAAATCTTTATTATAATCCTGTCGCCATTGGTCCATTAAAGTGTTTTTAAAATCTGCCGGGGAATCAGACTTAAACTCCTTCTTTTTATCTGTGGTACTGTCAGAGTCTGTGGAGGATTCTGAAAACATGAGGAGTTGACATATCTCAATGCAATTCCAATATCATCAACAAAGCATGGGTAATGTAAAACAATATTTTTTCTAATTTTCATTGAAAGCATAAAAACTGTTAAGCAATACTTTTCCATTTTTCATTAAAAACACAGGAAATGTAAAGCAATACTTTTCTACTTTTTCTTAAAAACATAGAAAATGTAAAGCAATACATTTTATACTTTTTATTAAAAACATAAGAAATGTAAAGCAATGCCTGTCTACTTTTCATTAAAACACAGGAAATGTAAAGCAATATTTTTCTACTTTTTAAAAAAAGACATACGAAATGTAAAGCAATACTTTTTAACTTTAGAAATGTAAAAGCAATATTTTTGTACCTTTTATTGCTTTGTAAAACAGAAGTTAAGGCTATTTAAAAAGATTGACGCTAAGATTAATATAAGTTGAATCTGATATCTATTCAAATGTAACTCTTGTACATCACATTACACCAGATTTATGGCATTACACAATTTTAGAAAGATTTTACAAACTAGATGGCTTAACATTAATTAGGACAATAACTAAATCCTACCAAGTTCTGCTCTTTTGTTTTTATGATAAACAACACATCCTACGACGAGAATAAATAAGACAGCTGCTCCCCCTGCAGCGCCCCCTATCACATAGGGAAGTGGGAATGTATCTGTCAATGCAAGTAAAAGAGTGTTCATCAATAACTGTGATTAACCAGGCTTATATCAGACCCAAATAGTGAAATTAAATTGATGATAAGCAACAGGTGAAATAAAATATATACAGTGAAACTTGTGTGAACTGACAAGTTACAACCAACGGGACCACAAAAAAATTGTTGGTAACGACAATATCTAGGTATTACGATTTGGGTTACAATAACAAAACTATACAGAAATAAATCAAAACATTTCTCTTTATGAGAAAGTGTCTTCGTTGTATTACTTGTAATAAGTAATAGTTCACATTGTCAAGTCACAACTGAGAACAATGTATTACTTGTAATAAGTAATAGTTCACATTATCAAGTCACAACTGAGAACAATGTATTACTTGTAATAAGTAATAGTTCACATTATCAAGTCACAACTGAGGACAATGTATTACTTGTAATAAGTACATGTAATAGTTCACATTGTCAAGTCACAACTGAGAACAATGTATTACTTGTAATAAGTAATAGTTCACATTGTCAAGTGACAACTGAGAACAGTGTATTACTTGGCATAATTCATGCATTTACCTATTTTCTGACAAAACACGATCAATGTTGAATAGGGATTTTGTTATTTGATGTACATATATTCACGAATCAACTCTTCAGTGAATTGTGTTAATACTTGCAATGGTCCAAAAACCTTGAATCTTTAGCAATGCCTTATTGGTTTAAAACTATCAGCGAACATCACTTTCATGTAATCCACTGCAAAACCATGCTTGAATCGGACTCGGCATAGGGCAGGACAATAGTCTGCATTGTCGAGCCGATCCTCTTGTGTTACCAGTCACTGCCAAAGCTTAGAGCTTGTCACTATTAACTCAGTCAGTGTAAGCTTTGATCAACTGAATAACAATTAAAATTTAAGTGAGTTAACATCACTTACAGTGCTCCCAAATGGTTACGTGCAAGCCGCAACATGCGCGTTGTTGAAAGCGGCTTGCTGAGCTGCTTAGTTGTCGGACGCGTGCTGGCAGAGCTTGGGCCGTGTGACACTCACTGACGCGCCACAACTATCTGAAAGACTACACTGTCCCTAAGATCTCTTGTTATATCACATTCTATGGATAAAACTTCTTCAACTTACCACGTTCTTTTAATACAATAACCGCAGTGTCTTCACCATATCTGTTAATCACACTGCAATTATACGAGCCAAAGTCTTCACTGTGGATGTTCAATATCTGTAGCGTGCTTTTTTGGCCATACGGTAGATTACTTTCTTGTGCTGAAAATCTCCCTGAAGATGGATAGTCTATTATCTTCCCATTTCGGGACCAGATAATGTGGTCTGGTTTAGGAACCGACATTGCAAGACAATTTATTTTAGCATTCTCCCCTTTCCCAGCAAACTGCTCATCCTCATTCATTATTCGAGGTTTACCTGTTGGTGCAAACATAATAAATGATTAATAATTTCAGAGATACCTTTAAAGTTCATTACATTAATTATTTATGAAATCTTTTTTAGATATGGGAACAATCAGGGGGGAAAACTCTGGTAAACTTTTCATACCATGGGAGACAACTTACGCTTCCTGTGAATTGTCAATTTTTTTAACAAAATTAATCTGAATTTTCATTACCTTTTCATGGTATCAAAGCATGCAATGATCAACAAGCAATCGTTTTTCAATGTATACAGGAGTATTTCTTTCTCGAAAAACTTTACACTGGAAAAGTTTGTGAATCTTACCATTTTGAAGAAGGTAAATTTCTCTACCAATTTCATTGAATCCTAGGACTGTTGCTGTGCACATGTAAATCCCAAAGTCAGACTGAGTGACGGCAGGAAGTTTAAAGTTAGGGGAACTACTGAGGATTCGCTTCGAGCCTTTCTTTATCCATATTATACTGGGTTTGGGATTGCCGTCGGCCTGACACTTTAACGAGGCCGGATCATCAATGTTCACGGCTTCATGTTCTGCTTCACCAATAAACTGGGGGCCATCTGTAACAGACAATTAAAATCACACTGATTGCTTCTTAAAAAAACAAAAGAATTAAATGGTTTCGTGAAGCAACTTTGAAAATGTAAAGCGCACTTTTGTTTGTTATTGTTTGATTGGTGTTTAACGTCGTACTCAATGGTATTTCACTTATATGACGACGGAGACAAATACAAAATGTACAAACCGATCACCTTCCTGTTCCCCTTTAGCTCCGAGAACACAGAAAGCTCCTCTTGTCTCGCCTCTTACGATAGACTAAGGAAGCCGGGAGAGTATTCTGCAGGACTGGCCAACCCACTCCCCCACAGGGCGAATGGTAACTGAAGAAGTCATCGGCTTCTTCAGGTACTGACAGAAGCTCACACACTTGCTGCCTGTATGTGAGGGCCAATGAGTATATAAGTATGGTAATGGTATACTTGGTAACTGAGGAAGCCGGAGGAATTCATCGGTTTCTTCAGGTACTGACATAAGCTGACAGAAATGTTTTAATCTGACAGCGGCAATGGAAATGCAAATACGAATAAATCCACGTTAAAGTAAACGTAAAATGTAATGCTAATACTTATGACTTTCTTGTCTTATTGGCATGTGCAATTAATGGAATGGTTTATGCCAAAGCCTTTTAACTCAATACGGAATAGATCATACTAACTGAATTAACAAAGTGTTACCAATAATATATACAGAATGCAATACTAACTGTAGGCCTAAAATAAAATAAAAAATAAATTAAAATAAAAACGAGCTGTCTAGCTAACAGGTTACCGCTAAAAGATTATTTTGAAAATTATCTCATAATCCCAGTCAAAGCACCCTTTCCTGCTCAATATGCTCATAATCCCAGTCAAAGCACCCTTTCCTGCTCAATATACTCATAATCCCAGTCAAAGCACCCTTTCCTGCTCAATATGCTCATAATCCCAGCCAAAGCACCCTTTCCTGCTTAATATGCTCATAATCCCAGTCAAAGCACCATTTCCTGCTCAATATGCTCATAAGCCCAGTCAAAGCACCCTTTCCTGCTCAATATGCTCATAAGCCCAGTCAAAGCACCCTTTCCTGCTCAAGGTTGATAAGTTTTTTTTCTTCAAAGAGTCAAAGTATAAAAAAACATTATTGTGCTTATCACCATACTGATGCAATATGAAATGGTGGCCATATTGTTTTGTGGGATTTGGTGAAAGCAAAGTTTGAAATTAATATCTGGATTTGGGTGATGGCCATATTGGTTTGCTGAATTATATGAAAAGCAATCCTATTGTTTCTCAACTGGAAAAAAATAATTCCCAAGTTTGAAATAAGTTTGTGAATTCGTTTTCAAGTCTTGTTCACAACACATACATAGATTAGATAAATATTGCCGACTTATGCAATGGCGCATGTGGCTATTTGTTCAATGGAATTAATTAGTGATCCATTTAATTTCGTCATCTAAAGGATAAAAAGTACAAGTTTCAAGTTAATCAGTAAATTTGTTCTCAAAAGTATCATGTTTACAGCACATAGAGGTCAATATTGCAAATGAACAAATGGCGGTCATATTGTTTTGCCTAATTTGGTGAAAAGCAATTCCATCCTTCGTCTTTATTAAAGAACACTAAATTCCAAGCTAAAAGGTGAATTTGTTCTCGGTTAATATATTTACAAAACATAGACGGGAATACTGTGGAATTGTGCAATTGCAGCCATTTTGTCTTACAGAATTTGGTGAATTACAATCCCATCTGTTTTCTTAATAGGAGGCGGCTACATACCCAGTTTAGTTTTTAATTATGCCATGGCGCCCATTTTGCTTTGTTATCAGCAGTTTTGAAAAATGATATGAAAAGTTTGTGGATAGCTTTTCTAATCGTGTTAGAGACAATTTAGTAACTGACTTGGTAACTCCCGTATGCTAATTTGTGTTGATGTCTGGTGTGGTGGCCATTCAATGACATATCATTCATTACTGTATCACAGCTCAATACATATTCGCAATAATCGCCAGTATGTCTCTTTATCCATTAGTCAATGTTCGAGTGAGGAGGCGATTTGACATAAATAGTTCACCATGCTTCTTTGTATTATTTTTGATGTAGAGAACGAAAAGTTTGCTCGCTTCCATCAATATCTGAACTCGGGTTTCTGGCTAGCAGGTCCAGCGCTTTAACCGACTGAGCTACGGAGGCTCACTAGTATTAGTATTCAAAACATGTCATCATTAAGGCAGTCATGGTGCCGTAGCTTTGGGAAAAACTTGTCATCATTTTAGGGAGGCATGGTGCCTTAGATATGGGCAAAGCTTGTCATCATTTTAGGGAGGCATGGTGCCTTAGATATGGGCAAAGCTTGTCATCATTTTAGGGAGGCATGGTGCCTTAGATATGGGCAAAGCTTGTCATCATTTTAGGGAGGCATGGTGCCTTAGATATGGGCAAAGCTTGTCATCATTTTAGGGAGGCATGGTGCCT
>JAVFBX010202659.1:0-12509 GCA_034783855.1 Mopalia kennerleyi | reverse complement strand
GGTAAGTGACGTAGTTTGTTTGTTTGGGTTGGGGTGGTGGTTTCCATCCCAGACCTTAATATGATATCGGCGTAGCTGATATGTAAACAACAACATATAAAAACATATCTGCTACGTATAAACTAAGCTAGGGGTCGTGGGGTAACTATTGGTCCTAATCACGACCACCCGATTCACTCGATAAGCATCGAGTTGACGAGTGGTAGATTTCAATCGTAGTAGCACTCGAACGGAATTTACAGGTTGTGAAATCGTGTTTACGACTCGAAGCAGTGCCCTCGAAGGCTTTTCGTTGTAAGTACGAGTAATAAACACAGCATGACTGGTAACAAAGAGGAGTCCCGAACGCAGTAGGCCTATATGTTCATATTAAATTTTGCTTATTGTGCTAACCATATTGTTGTCAAACTACATATGGAAACAAGGCCTATAGGCCTAGAGGAGCTACACATAAATGACTGCATTTAAAGAGATCAGCTGACGGTAACTGATATTAAATTTAATCTGTGCTTGTTTGTTAATATAAATTTGATTTAAATAAAAAGACAGCCATGCAACTGCCAGTTGCTCAAAATTTAATTCTGGATTAGGTAATGGATAAGGTCACTCCATATTGAAGGCCAATCTAGGATAAGTTATCGAATTTGCTATTATTAGTGCAAATCTGTGTTGTGAGGAACTGGGCCTTGATGGCTATAGTTTATGAAATCATACGACCTGTATACTATTCA
This sequence comes from Mopalia kennerleyi, assembly GCA_034783855.1. NCBI lineage: Eukaryota > Metazoa > Mollusca > Polyplacophora > Chitonida > Mopaliidae > Mopalia > Mopalia kennerleyi. The sequence goes on along the minus strand of JAVFBX010202659.1, from coordinate 11,778 downwards.
AATACCCTGGACCATTTTTCTGGACCATACAATGTAGTTAGGCCTACTATTTCACATATCACTTTGAAACACATGGCATTCTTCTTCATTTTAGATGTGCAACGTAGAACTTTTTCCTTCTTTATCATGTAGAGAGGAGTCAAACTGATATCGCACAACTGATAACGTACAAAACAATTAGTAGCCTACTTGGTAACGACCAATCCTTCCTTATTATGTAAAAGCAAATGATACCCCAACTGCCCTCTCTATAGGCCTACTACTATTGCTACCAATATCATGGTATTTAACGAAAATTGTAATCTTAACAAATACAACAAGGTTGCTTGTTTTAGAACTACAGTGAATTGATCTGTCGCTTTGGTTACAATAACACTTATTTTAAGCGCTTTTCAATAAGAATTATGCTGCGTTCGGGACTCCTCGTTGTTACCATTCGTGCTGTATTTATTACTCGTACTTACAACGAAAGGCATTCGAGGGCAGTGCTACGAGTCGTAAACACGATTTCACAACCTGTAAATTCCGTTCGTGTGCTACTACGAGTGGAAAATACCACTCGTCAACTCGATGCTTATCGACTGAATCGAGCTTGTGGTCGTGATTACGACCAATAGTTACCAATAGTTACCCTACGAGTGGTGATTGCGACTTTCCCGAATGCAGCATTAGGAGACGGGGCAGCAGCGCGACGGTTTTAAAAAGAAGGGATTTATTTAATTCTATGCCTGACGATGGCGGGGTATAGACAGTGTAAATGACCGAGGCGGATGTCAAGCCATGTTATACGATGACTTTGACGTTGAAAAAATGTGCCATTACGTTACGTCAATATATCGTCTAAAAATGTCTCCTAGCGTCCTAAAGGGAACGTCACAACAACGACATCGATTGAGTTATTTTCCTTAAAAATGAAAATACAGATGGCGCTGCGCTGTGGACATCCGGGCATTGAGCTAGCATGTGCTATGACATCACAATTGCAATGAACCGTTTTGGTGAATAAGCAACTTTCTATGTAAAATCTTCCAAACTCTAAAATAGGCATTTACAGATTGACTATCAAATGCAGTCTACAACTAGTACAGTCCCTATAAAGTAGTCAGTGATTGCAGGGGAATAATTAATTTGCCCTATTCAACAACCTTCAACATATGACAAAAACTAATACCACAGTGGGTAGCCTACTCTAATGTGTTGATCACATTAATCCTCAACACCATTGTCGATGACTATAGTATGCTCATCGGAAAACTGCTTGTCATTACAATTTATTTTTTTATATTATTTTTTATTATTTTTTATTATTTCCACTAGGTATCAAAACCTTTGAATGTTTAACTTTAAACAAAATGGGGAATGGGATAGTGTTGTCCCAAGGAGGTCAAGCAAAACCGTAAATTCGCCGCCTTCCTATGAGTCAAAGTCTCGATTAGAGGGAATAGTTTGATCTCTTTTTTCTGGACGAATAAAATAGAGTAGATTCTAATTTTTATTGGGTTATTGGTTCATGGCGACCGAGGGGAGGAGCTATAACGAGCCGTGTCGAATGGGTCTTTTGAGGGCCGGACATCTAGCCGCGTGTCGATTGGGAACATGAGGTATCGGAACGCGTATCGACGAGGGTCTTGAATTATAGTGTGTAGAGAAATCGTTTCTCACTATTTTGATTACAAAAAAACACTTTTTTTATATAAGTGAAATTCTTTTGAACATATGTGAAATAGTTTGTGTTTCATTTTTCTTATGTAAAAAAGAATTTCACATATGTTGAATAACTTTTTTATTTTACATATAAGCAATTGTAAAATAGAATTTAACATATGTGAAAAAGAATTGTACATAAGTAAAATGAAAGCAAAACTTCTTCGACAAAGGTAGAATAAAAGTAGAAGTGATCAAACGGCTTGGTATGCAAAGCAGCGCAGCAGGCTGCCAGTTGAACAACAAATTCAGACGTAACACCGTTAGCCCGTTAAAGAAAAATATGTTAGTATCCCATACAGTTGAATTACAAGTTGTTAAGAAGTTAGTTCTCGGCAGGAACCGTATCAACTCGGAATGATTTTTGACATAAACGCAATGAGGGGAGAATACTTCTGTATATTGCCTTTAGTCAATTAAAAGATATTGAACAAGTAAAATGCTTTCTATCAACCGCTACACTCCCCTACATTAAAATTTGCTTAGTCCTCACACCAAAAAGAAAAAATATATATTTCTCGCAATGAAGTAAACCGTTGTTTTGTCTTTTGCATAGTATCTGATAGAAAGCCATTCCCAGGTCTATCAGTTTCAATATTGGAGCAGGTAACAAGTCGTGAATGTGGCATGCCTCTGGTGACATGCCTCTGTGTGTACAGAGGAGGCATGATAATACGAGTCCCCCACTGCTGGCATATCCACACGTGGTGAACTTAATGGAAGTTCAGGTGAAGGTTCTGAACAGGTGGGTATATAACACCTAAAAGTCTGTTCTTTGGGTTCCAGTTCCACATTCTGGTCAACACTTTATGGGACATTCTGCTTATGCGACCTATCCATAGGAAAATACAGGCTAGTTGTTTCTATGAACCACCATTGTACCCTGTCCCTGTTCTGAACAAATTCCACATATCCGGATTAGTCTGTTCTAACACAATGTAAGGGGTCGATTCCCAATGATCTTGGATTACATTTCGACCACGAATTTTATGATAACGGAGAACACGATCTCGCGATTTAGTCACAGCACCAGGTGTCGCTCGTTCGTAAAGATGTTTTCTCGACATGCCAGCTTCTCCAAAAGTGGTACTTGCCAGGTCATAAGATGTTCTTAGTCTGTCATAATGCTTCATTACTTACTCATCCGTAGAATCACATTCATCTATAACGTCACCAATCGATATATCAATCGGTAAACGAGCATCTTGTCCAATAATGAGACAAAATTGTGGATATCCGTTAATTGTATATACGTGGCTGCTGTAAACCACCGTTAATTCGGCAGCGTTTCTTTCTATCCACAGGAAGGGCCATTAACATGTCATGCTTGCTACGATTCCAGCGTTCACAACTCCCATTACCCTGAGGATGGTAAGGTGTTCTGTTGCTTTCTAACAATTCTATAACATAGACAAAGATCAGCAACGATTGTCCGAAATGAGTGAATGCGAGCTGGACAAACAAAGTAAGCAAACCAATATTTGATAAGAGCATTAACAACAGTTGAAGCCGTCTGATCCTTGTTAGCAAAATCGAGTGAATATATCCGTTATGACCAGAACATGATCATATCCGTCTGATGATAGTTCCAAAATAGTGAAGTCAATGGCTACTGCTTTAAGAGGAGCTGTGAAATTCATGCACACCACAGGTGTGAGGAAACGGAAGCGTACCTCTGGCGAGGGCACATCTTTTACAAGTCCTCGTCAAATGTTGCACACTTTTTGTCATGCTTGTCAAGTAATAGCATCTCCTTATTGCATTTAGTGTTTTTTTGTCACTGAAATGTCCTCCGAGATCATGTTTTGCCTGGAAAACTTCGTGCCATAGAACTTTGTGCACAGAACCATCCCAACATCTTGGTATAACTTCAACAGTGCCGTATTGACTCCTACAGAAACAAATACAGAGCACGCCCAAGTACTTTCTTTGTCGCAGATCTGACGTTCAGCAATCTAGTCTGAAGTATAGGCAGAAGCAATGGTGCCAATTGTATTGCAACATACTGTCCATTTAGACACTCTACTAGTACATGTGTATGGCCACAATGAAGCATAGATTTCGATACTCGATAAAACAGCTTGGTCGTTCCTTGACTCAATACGCGAAAGAGCGTCATCATTCGCTTTTCATTTACCCGGTTTGTATACCACATCAAAATCAAAGTCAGCCAACTGGGTTGCACATCTGTGTTCGGATTCTGGTATGCCAAAATGGTGTATTTGGAATACAGTAAATATTCACGGAATTTTTCCGTAACTGCCCATTTTAAGGCAAGGAGTTCAAGCTTAAAGGCACTCAGAATGACGTAGTCCTCGTCAGGCGTAGGCGGTGTTTTTTTTTAACCCCATCTTCAAGTTGTGATAGAACGTCCCCGAGGCCAGTACTACATGTGTAAGTTGTAACAACGAATGGTCTTGAAAAGTCAGGACAGGAGACTTGGTCAAGAAGTGGCGCAATTTGTTAAAAACTGTCTGTCCTTTCACATTCTAGAGCCTTTTTCTGTCGTTTCTTGGACCTGCCAATTATTTATTTTTAGCGGAGCAGCAATTTGAGAAAATCCAAGGAAGAATCTCTTGATAGTACCCCCACGAATCCCAAAACTTTCCTTACATCCTCGGCACATTCTGGTATTGGACAGGTGTCTAATATACTGGTCCATCAGCCTTAAGAACATGGATGGTGAATTGCAGGAACCGAAATACATGCGAGTATAAGGCAAAGTGCGTAATGACTGCAGTTTTTGTTTGATCTTCACGGACCACGGAAACCTGAAAATATCATGATGTCAGATCTAACGAAGAAAATAAGTTAACTCCAACGACTCTTCAACCCTGGTCAGAGGAAAAGCATCTTTACATGTCACAGTGATTAATTCTATGTAGTCACAACAAAAACGGATGGAATTTTCTGATTTCCTGACAATCGCAGCGGGTTACGACCAAAAACTATTGCTTGTTTGTAAAACCCACTTCTCGACCAAATCATTTAAGTGTTTCTTCACTTTATGAAATAAGTGTGAATAAATTTTACTCTGCCGTTGTTTGATTGGGTGGTGTTCTCCAATATCAATTTTATGAGTAATAGTGTCAGTGCACCCTATGTCGTATTGGTTTACGGGCAACACATGCTTATACATTTGGAAACGTCTCTGTTGCTTCTGTTGCTGCTCACTAGTTAACTCAGCACCAATGACTCTAATGGGGATACTTACGATATACAGCCGACGAAAAGTTATTTGTGGTAATTTGATCGCAACTATCCAAACTTGTCTCTAACAATTTAAATGTTTTCACAATATTTCAACATATTCATACCTAGACTCATAGTTTCCAATATCTTTGACAATAAAAACTGTTTGATTTTCTAACAATTGGACAAACAGCAGGATGCCGACCTGTCAACCTCCATACAACTCACATACGGAAGTTCTAAACCGTTTGCAGCTGTTATACGCAGATAACTGATGTTTTATGGTACACCACTTCTAAGCCGAAATTTAATGTTGAAAGTGAAGTCGGCAATCGCTGTTATTTGTGAAGCCGTCTCTAACAGGCACGATACGAGTACACCACCAATACTGACATTATCTTAAGGGCATTCGATACTAGCTATTTCCAAGAAATCCAACGTGGTATGCATATACCAGTGTCTACTATTCGGATCTCAACAGCAGGGTTTTCTAAAAATCTTGATTTTGTCTGTTGGGACGATCTCTTTTAAATGTCCAAGCCTTTTACATAGATAACACAGGACCCTACCTTGCTGCAGGGCATAGGAATAGAGTGGGGAACAGCCTGTCGTTTTAATATTGCCAAGATTTCACGTTGTTGTTTTAACATCTCTTGCATTAGCTGAGTTTGAGGGTTTGGTCCGGTAGAAATTGTCAAAGATTGGGGTTGTTTTTCTTTTTCTGACAAATGTAGCCATCTGTATCAAATACTGGAATGACATGTCTGGATTTTCCATTTTTTTTTAAATTGTTTGCCTGCCGTCGGACAGCAATGCCCCTTAGGCCAAGGATGAAATGTTCTTTCAGATCTATACCAGGTAGATAACTCTTCTGCTATTTTCTCGTACTATTTGACCTATACGCTCTTGGAAATCATATGCATAATATCTGACAGTCTCATTTCGGATTTGAACTCTTGCGTGGAACTCTTGTAAACGTGTGACAATTGATGCCGTACACCTGTATGTTTTTATTATTATTTTGGTTATCTGAGTTCTACCTGGTGAGTCCATCCGCTTAGCTGTTTTACGAGCTTGGCCCCAAAGAAAGTTCATAACTACATCTGCTTGATCACCAACGGGCACATGCCATGTTCTGAATTAAATAGAGTCTGCGCCCATTCTTCGAATGTTATATCATACTGTTTTTCAGAAAACCGATACAAATATTGGCACTTTTCGATCACGAGGGATATAAACTAGTGCTGGATATGATGCTCTGGCCTCCTGGGATTTATTTTGCTAAAATTGTTTTTCCGCAACCATGGCCAATTGTCGAAGACATTCTTCTAACGAGCTGACATCAACTGGTGGCCATTCTTCACCAATACTTTGTTGTTCAGCCATTGTGGTGCCCTTCTCTTATGTCTGCCCATTCCTGTCCACAAAGCCAAGTGTAACGAAAAGAATTATTTAAACATTCACAATCAAACGGAATACGGTAAAGCGGAGAATACTCCTGTCGCAGAGGTTGCCTGTTACACGATTGCCTAATCACTATTGCCAATTACAAGATGTTGAACAAGTTAAATGCTTTCTACCAACCGTTACTATAGAACTCCATGTCGAATTGGTGAATGAGGTATAAGGTTGCCTGGCGATTGTGTGCCTGGGGTATCGGACCGAGTGTCGACAGGGTTAATATTGGGTATCAGCGTAATGAGTGCCTTTGACTTGCGTATTGGACGTAGTGTTAATCGGTAAAGTACCGAAAATTGTGCGGTTGTCACCAGGCAAATTACACCTGTATTCGTACACCGGGACCACGCCATGTTGTCATTCAGCTATAGTTCAATGCAACTCCTTTTTACAGATACTTCAAATAATATTTATCTGGAAAATTATTCAATTTCTTATTGACCCACATAACACATTTCAAATTTCTGAGCATCTGGATTCTTTCGTAACTGTGGCTTACAGCAGAGCTACGCCTCGTGACTTCCTGGTATACGATAGTGATGGCGCGGGTTTATGCCAAAGTTCGGTCATTGCGATCAAGTCTCGACAGTGGTATCGAACCGCATGTCGAATGGGCAGATATGGCGTATCCTGTATATACCGCGTGCATACGGGGTGCATAGGGTATATCGGACCGCTTGTCAACTTGCTACATATATGGGGTAATGGACAACGTGTCGACTGGATAAATCTAGGGGGAATCAGGTGGCGCGTCGACTGGGTACATAACGTGTCAGTCCATGCGCTGACTGAATGCTTAGGACGGGTTATCCGGTGGCCTTTGTACTGCTTCTATATGGGGTATCTCCCGTTTATCTATTTAAATGGGGTATATATATCAGGCCGCATGACAACTTGATGCATGGGCTTCTTCGAGCCGCTTTTCGGCTGAATACTTTGGCCGGGTATTGTGCCGCCTTGCGACTGGATATTACCGTCCATGGGGATCTCGCATGTTGTTGACTGTGTGGGTTCATGCACGATGTACCAAGACCGCTTTCGAAAAATGTCGTACGATAGTTTTGTGTCGTAGCGGTACGATATTTTGGAAAAGTGGTCCTTGATGTGTATGTGGGTCTGGCGGAAGAGCGTGGTGATCTCGCAAGAAGTTGTGGTAAACGCTTGGGATATTACAAAAAGGCGCGTGACGTCACTAGTTGACGTCAAGGCCGTGAGTCAGCAGTTTAAAAACGTGTTGAGGAATTAATTCTATAAATGACGGTTACGTACGGTAGTGTAAATGAACAAGACTGATATAGAGTATTATGACTGACGTTGAAAAAGAACGGCACTACATAGGCCTATATATTTCATGTAAAGGTATCTCGTGTAGTCATGAAGTGGACATAGCAGATATGCAGATATTTAAGAGCACAGATTGGTGAACAAATCAGCGTAGACCGAGGTGTGCCAAGACTAAATCAGAGGAGTTATCTCCCTTAGCTAGCCATAACCAACATGGCAGACACACTTTTACATCATGTCAAAACTGTCCAAAACGAAAAAGACGAAGTCATTCTCTACTGGAAAAATGTTTGTAGAGAAGCAACCAAATGAGTATCGCCTGGAGTCATGAAGTGGAAATCACAACACTGGTGACAGAGATTATCTCCCTTGTCTATCCAAAACCAACATGGCTGAGAACCCGTGGTATCAAGTTGTAACTGAAGAGGAACTGCACTACATCGAGTGGAAGGGGAAGTGAAGGCTTACGGGTTGTGGGATTTGGGCAAAGGTGTGACCAACTTCACTAGGAAAATGTTTGTAGAGAAGCAACCAAATGTGTATGCGTCGGGAACTGATCATCCGCATGTGCAGGCTGCGCAGGTGTTTAAATTGATGTAGTGCGGTGAACGTGACACCATGTAACTATCGGGCGATGTTTATCGCCTCTTTAATTAACGCCTACACCCGGCAGGGGCTTTAGCGGAATTCCATCCCGCAGGAATGGCTCATGGCGCCGGGGCGGCCTTGCGACTCACAAGTCCATTCGCATGCTCATCAACCCGCGTGTGTTACGACGGTGTGTACGGGCGTCGACGCCCAACACACGGGCGTTATGCGGCGAGATGCAGCGTCATACGATGCAATGTGGCGCTATGCGGCTGAATGCAACGTTATGCGGCATAATGCGGCATCGACGGGCGTAATGATGGCGCTTACGGGCATTATGGGGTGCTACGATGGCGTCAGTGGACGTAGCATAGCGGCGCTTTGCGGCGTAGCGTGGCGTAAGGCAGCATTATGCGACACAATGCGGCGTCGACAGCGTCGACGGACGTTTTGACGGCGCTGACGGGCGTAATGCAACGCTAACACGGCGTCGACAGGCGCTATTAGACATAAAGTGGCGAGGCAACGACGGTGTCGACGGGCGTTACGACGGCGTCGACGGGCATTATGTGAGCACTAATTAAGAAACCGAGAACACAAATTCCATGTTGAATTGTAATTTTATTGGTGAAAGGCGAAAGGCTGGCTTATATCAGTTTAGCAGTTTGTTCCGAAAGTGTTCCGAAGGTATACAGGTCAAAAAGTCAAAAACAGGCAAAGTGGACAAAAAGTCCAATTTATATCATTTCTTAGTAGTTTCAGAGTATATTTATTTTCCATTTTATGTCTATTCTATGTTTATCCTAGCATTAAGTATTCTGTAATATAACCAGAAGAGATTATGAGATGTTGGCTAATTAGGGTTTTATACCTCCTATAGCTAAGCGATAAGCATGGCTTTGTTTAAAAACTATGTTGGCAAAGGGCTTCAGACCTCCTACAGCTCAGCGATCTACATGGCTTAAATTAGTTTAAAAACTATGTTGGCAAAGGGCTACAGACCTCACGCAGCTAAGCGATAAACATAGCGTAATAATATAATAACAACTTTATTAACGAGAACAAATTACAGTCAAATTTAGCGGACAATATAAGACGAGCTCCTTGTTTTTGTAATTTAAAAAGACGATTTATGAGTGTTTGAGGACAGGTTCCGCACACAGAACTACAGTAGTCTGGGGTAATACATGTATATAACTGAGATAAAAAAGTTTTCTTGTTTTCAAGTCTAAATAATTTTGAAATTTTTGGAGAATGCCTAATAATTTTGAAATTTTAGCACAAATGTAATCAATGTGATCTTGTCAAGTTAGTGTTTCATTTATGTCAATTCCAAGTAGTTTAATACATTTTGTTTGTTGTAACGTTATACATGGAGGAGATGCTTCAAGGCATGGGACACAACATACATCTCCACAATTAGAATAATTAAGTTGCTCTGATTTGTTACATGTATGTTGTTTTGAGTGTGCTTATTGTGTGTATAATCTTATTAAAGAAGTTGACGAATGGGATAAAAGTCTATTTGTTTTTCATTTGTATATAAATTATCAAGTAAATTTGGACTTTTTGTCCAAGGGCTTTTTGTCCCCTGGACGTTTTGTCCGCTGGACTTTTTGTCCTGGTGCCTTTTATCCTAGGACCTTTTGTCCCCTGGACCTTTTGTCCTACACCCAATACATATACATGTACATAACCTAACCCTAAAACTAACCCTTATACTAACTCTTAACGACAACACAAAACCTTACCCTAAACCTAACAATTACCCTAAACCTGATAATGAAATTCACATCATATCTTACATGACCGACTGACAATTGCCAAGCTAGTCAGAGACCCTGAGTTAAAATCAGGGTGGAGGCAATTCGGGCAACCAAAAATTTGCTTGCTGTGAATTACAAATATAACACACAGTTGGAGCCTATAGCATGTTGGTCAGCCAGTACATGAAGACATACAATACATAAATGTATTCCTTGGAACACATTAAATCCAGGTTGCCAGAGAAATGTTGTTCTCTGGTACCACATGTCTGACCTGTTTGGGTTGACCAGGCCACATGTTCAAAATCAGGGATTCATTCAAGTTTGTTTCTTTGAGAACACTCAACTTTTAAAATAAGGATGATGCTACTTCCAAAATGAAAATGTTTGTCTCACTTCATCATATCAATTTTATAGTTACAAAACTTTAAAAATAACCTTACTTTTTTTATAACTGTATTTGCTCTGAAATTCCTGATAACTGCTTATTTTCTTTGTTATAATATTGTGAAAACGTTGGACACTGCAGCAACAGCGTGGAGATTTTCTGCAGGATAAAGTGCTTTAATAAAAAGGCCCCCCACGTCCCCAAAAAATTTCAAAAAGAAAGATTTTTTAACTTTCCAGTGGAGCCATCAACACTCATCTAAAGGATATTCCAATTGTTCGTTATTAATTATAAATTAATTCATTTTTACCTCCCACCCCACACCACCCTTCTTCAAACACACACCCCTTCTTGTTTTGTTGGCCGCAATGGCCGGTGGCTGCATGTGGTTAAGTGGTTGAGTGCGCTTTCTAAAGTCTGCTTCAGTGTATGGTTCACAGGATCGAGTCCGCGTGTCGACCCTCCGGTATTTGAGTGAGTCACAAGTTGTGGCGCCAGTAATCGCGGTGGTGGTTTTTACGAGGTTTCCTCTCGGTTTTACCACAATAATAGGGTAAGGAACAATTTGAAGTGGACAATCCGTCGTCATATAAGTGAAATACCCTTGAGTATGTGTTAAACCCCAATCAAACAATCTTGTTTTGTTCATCAAATCTGTTCACCATGAATCTTATTAAACTGTACTTGGCTGCATTATACACAACCCCACAAATATCTCCACCAAACTAGGGTGTATTATTGAGAGTTTGAGACATTTCTCGCTCTGATAGGTTCCATTCAAGGCTAAGTCTAGATGTTCCTGTTCAGGGAATAAAGGACAGGTGTTTGCTATTGACGCCTTTGAGAGCACACTTCCTGCTAACTCCCATTTTGACTTTCACTTTGAGGGTGTTCAAATTTAGATTGGACCATTCAATTTTCCAAACCATGAGTGTTACTTTGTTGATTGTCCTGTGGACAAGATGAATTGTCCCTCAATTAGCCACACCGGGCTAGGTTGTCCAGTGATTTGGTTCAGTGAACATCTCACCTGTGTTGACCATTGCTGACCCATCAGCCCTTTCCTCTGTTGTCCCATGCCATCTGTCAGAGATTTGAGGCAAAGGTTTGGAACATTCTGTTAGACAGTGTGATGGTTATTGTATCTTTCGAATACCAATGATGAGGTATTTGCAGACAAACTGCTTCAATAAAAAATAACATGGGAGAGATTGGTAGAATGTCAAAACCAGAGACCCTGTTTCAATCAATTCTAACTAAGAAGAGATGATGAAAATGTCAAACCACACACCCTATTTCAATCAATTTAAGGCCCGCGGCTGTGGCTTAGTGGTTAGCGAGCGCGCTTACAGAAGCCAACTTCGATTTACCGTTCACAGGATCGAGTCCGTCTGTCGA